>CM031569.1:6247070-6526776 GCA_018467065.1 Ephestia elutella
TAATAGATTTGTTTTTCTTCGATTTTTATTTTTCGAAAACGGTACAACGAAGTTTTAAATGCCAAATGGGTTCTTTACCATATTTTCTGCTTATATAAATTCAATAAATATATTTTTCGTCTTCTATAAAAACTATCGACCAAAAATCAAAATATGTAATTTTTATTTGAAAATTTATTTGGTAACAAGAATTTTATTTTCTAGAAGTATTAATGATAGAAATAACTTCTTCCAAATTATTATTTACACAGATTTTCAATAACTTTTATTTTGTAACAGTAATTTTGTACGTACAGGATTAATAATTATAATAAATAACACTTATTTAAATGGCAGTAATATAAGTAACAAAAATTTTATTTTCTAGAAATGTTAACAATAGAGGTAATAACTACTAAATTATTATTTATACAGAATTTTTAAATAACTTCAATTTTATTAACAGTAATTGTGTACATGCAAGAATTAATATATAACAATATTCAAATTAATTTTGAAATTACTTTCAAGTATTTTATTTCACTAGGATTTTCTTTAATTTCTATTAATTTTTTCAATTTTTCATCTTTAATGAGGTATACTTTCTTCTAAATTTTTTTCAGGCGGTGATCCGCATAACATCTTTTCTATCTCTGATTCCTTTATTATTGTCTCTTTTATAAGTTCTTTTATAAGGTGATAAAATCCGGGAGATTTTTTATCTATTATTTGGTTAATGTGATGATGCCAAGCTTCCGCTGAATTTTGAGTTCGTGGCAATTTTAATAAATTTATCAACTCGCAGCTCCAAAATTCCGGAATATATCTTGCGGGCGCGCTGCAAGTGCCACTAACATAATTTTCTTCAAACCAATGGGCTAAAGAAATAATATCATTATCGTCTGAAAAAAAAACAATAATAAAAATTAAAACTTGCCATGTTACATGTATAGCAAAGTATAAAAATGTGACATAAAAAATGTAGTTATATATTTACCTTTGAAACTGACGAGTAATTTATTAAAATATATTTTACCAGGCTAAATGATTTACTTTAGAAGATTAACACTATGTATTTAAACATTACGTTTTTGGATAATTCTATATCACATTTGAATCTTGTGACAGAGCGCTATAGGTAGGTTCGTTGTATGGGTGGCCCTGGGCCACCCCAAGCCGCACAACATGAATACACACAAACACAAATGTGTTTAAACCTACTAATTAAAACAAAAACCTTGTGACAGAGCGCTATAGGTAGGTTCAGGTTGCGGCGGGGTGGCCCTTGGGCCAATTCCTCAAAGCGCACAACATGACAAACACACAAATAGAACATAACTACAAAGTATATACTCTGTATATATAAACATTTTGGATTTCAAAATTATGATTTAAATTATTTGGTATTTGTCATGTTGTATTTTAATAATAGGGAAAATAATTTTTACGTTAAATAATTATTTTCTTTATGAAACATATAGAAATAGTATCATCGGTTTAACGTTTTTTTTTTTTTTTTTTTTTTATATTTTTCAACAACCTCCAACAGGAATCGGAGTCTTTTTATATCTATTTCTTTCACACTTTATGGGTGTGGGACTCCCATATCTATCCTAGTTCTTTTATCTACTTGCTGTACTTTTTATCCTATAGGGTTTAATAATTTACTCTTTTCCATTTATTTAAAATTTTTCTTAATTACATTTTTCTTATTAAATTACTTCTATTACATTTTATTTTATTTTTTTTCTTTTCTTATTACATTTTTCTTAATGCTATATTACATTTATTAATTTTCTTTCGTCTTGTTAAGTTTTGTTTCTTTTTATTACTTTGTTTATTACTCTGTTACAGTATTGCAAAAATTTATCCCTCTGCTTTCCCATCATAATGCTCGGTAGGTTTTTGGTTTCTATCTTTATGCCTATTTCCTGCTCCATATTGTACCTCTCCACCCCAAATATAGGGCATTCAGTCAATATGTGCTGAACGGTTTCATCACTTGTCGGGTCACATGGACACGATGGACTCCTCCTTGCACTTGAATCGATTCAGGTACTCGGAGAATCCACCATGCCCAGTGAGCAGTTGTGTCATTGTAGTGCCTGAGTGCAAGTTTGCGCACCGCCCTGTATGCGGCGATCGCGTCCGGGAAGAACATCTTCGTAACTGACGCTTTGCTTTCACCGACATACATCTCCGGTTCCACGCCTCAAGCGTTTTCTCGCGTAGATTACGCTTGACGTGCGAGACCGGACACCTGTCATAAATTGGTTTCCGCTTTTCGTTTTCGGCTGCCTCCTTCGCCAAGGTGTCCGCCCTTTCGTTGCCTTCCAATCCTGCGTTATTGCTTTGACCTCAAAAACAAGGTAGTTACCTTGCCTTGGAGGGATGTTGTTCTCAGATTGTTTCTGGTTTCGACCGCTAGGGGATGGAGGTGTGGGTGGTATTATTTTTTATGGTGAGGAGTGCAGCCATCGAATCGCTGTAAATCCCGAACGACACCGCGTGCTTGTTTTTCTTTATCTCCCTTGTTGCGACGCAGATGGCCAGAAGCTCCTCTCCGGCCTGGTAGACCGTGCTATATGTTGGGAGTGCAAGTTTGACGAGTTCGGGTCTCCGCGCCACCAAAGTCCATATGGACAGTGCCGCGCCGACCCGACCCCCCAATCTTGCTCCCCTGTCTGTGTGTATATGCGCACATCTGTGTTCGAGTGTGCCTCCACTTGTTCCTGGTCTGCCGGAGCTGACCACCTCGATCTCGGTTTGCTCGGAGGGGTGGGGTGCCTCGATCGCCGGCGTCATTCTCTCAACCTCTCTGTCTTTGAGCTCTCAAGCTATTATGGCTTCTCCTTTTCTTCGCTCTGTATAGCGAGGCTGCTTCTTTTATTCTGAGGTCGAGAGGAAAGAATTCCGACCAGCAGTAGCTTACCGCATTTAGCGATACAGTACGGTACGCCTATACATAGTTTTTGTACTATACCGCGTTGCACAGTTGCCAATTGCTTTCTGACTGACAGCTTTTCTGCTGCCGGAGCCCATACACTTGCTGCATACAGGATTATGGGTTCGACCGTTGCCGTGTATATCGTTCTGATGACCTCAGGGTGCAGGCCCCAACTTACTTTTGCTGCTCTGGAAAGCTGCTTATACACTCCGATTTGCATTTCCTAGGTAGAAATGAATTCTAAAAATAGAACATAATAAATGCCTTTAGGAATTGGCTACTGTCATAAATTTAGAAAAAAAAATCGAGAGAATTATTATTTTTTCTATGTTTATGGCTATGGCTAAGTACTAGGTTCTACACAGAAAAAAATACCGAGTTTAAAAAAAATTCAAAACAACTTCAATAAAAAATATTTCTTTGGATACTACATGTATTAGCCAATATGGTAGCTTTGAATTTTGAAAAAAATATTATTTATAAAAAAAAATTAAAAATTCTTTTCTTACCGCTTTATTTTCTTCATTTTTATCCATATTTTTTTTAATTATGTAAATTAAAAATATTAATTATAAATATTAGTATATAATATATACTAAATTATGATACTTAATTTTAATAAATGAATTAGGTGTATTTTCTACTAATATTAAAAGTTAAAAAAAATTCTAGAACGTAGAAGCGGCGGCGATGTCTCGCTCCAGGCCACCTGTTGATTCCATGTTCAAAATTTAAACAAGCTAATTATTAAAAATAAAAAACACGACTGACGAGTTTTTACTCAAAAAGTACATACAAACATATAAGTTATATATAACGGCGCGTGTTGAATTAGACACGGAAATAATTTGATTTGTTATCACATCGATTAATCTGAAATATGAATATTGACTACTAATTTAAATTAAGAGCGGGTAACACCGAATGGAGTTGTACCTGTCATTGCGGGCGACTGAACGAATGAACTGACATGACGGTTCACTTTAATTTTGACAGCGGTCGCACGCAGTGTTAATGTGCAAACCCATTGGCTCTTTAAATCGCAATTAATTATTGTAATCACTAATTGTTTAAATAATCTTAGTGGCTTTATTAACAAATTAATAAATATGTTTTGTTATAAAATGACTAGTACTGTACTATATGAAGTGTAAAAGGTGTAATACACATACACATGTAATAGTACATTGTGATATAAGTGCGGTAAGTTGAAAATTACAGCCGAGGCGATATTGCTAGCCCGAGAGCCGTAGGCGAGGGCTACAAAAAAGGCAGAGAGCTGTAACTTTCAAAGCGCACGTATGTCATACGACGTTTTATAACATATTTGCGAGGAAATATTTAAATAAAACTCAGGAAAACGACAATACCAAAGAAAAAGCTAGCGGTATAATTTTACTTGAACATGAACATGAACATAGGTGCCACACCCAGCCAGCTCTGAGGCAGGAACGGACAAACGAATACAAAATTCAATTCAATTCAATTTATGTCAAATAAATAGAATCAGTTTGAATTTTTCACCAGGGAGCACAAATTTGTAAGGAGTGACACGCTCTGGGATGGGAAAGGAGGTCGACTAGCCGCAACCGGCCGACCACAATCGACCGACTATGCAGCCTATAGCCAATATAGGAGTTCAGGAGGACGGGTTGTACGACGGAGGAGAGCGTTGGTGAGAAGTTGCCCGTTGTTCACGTTGGCATCTTTGCGTGTAGTGTAGTGTAAAAAATGATGGTCTGAGACATATGAGATTCTTCTTAGTTGACTGCGAGGCGGTAGACTTTAGCTAGATTGTTCTCGATGGCATCACTTCGTGTGGCGTAGGATAACCATTAGACGTATGAAGTTTTCTTATTTAATTGCGAAGCGGCAAACATTCGCTAGTTATACTCGTTGGTATCACTTCGTAAAACGTAGGATGACAATCTGGAGTGCGGATGAGATTTCACTCTTATTTGATTGCGTTGCTGTAGAAGTATGTAGTTCTCTTTGACGTCACTGTGTGTTTTGGATTACAAGTTAATACATTATATGAATTAATTTTTCTTATTTGATTGCAGAAGTTGTAGAGGTAGCCAATTCTCATAGACAACGATGCTTGTAATCCGGGGTGAGTAATCCGGGGAAGTAGAAGTTTTTTCTTATTTGGGAAGTTCTATTCCAGATGTTTATTTCCACTCGGCGTGAATGACGGTTATTTCTGTATTGTGTTCTTTAAAACTTCTATCTGTGCATCTTGTTATCGATAGATTCTTAAAACTTGTCAAATTATCAAATGGTCTGTAGTGTAATTAGGTACTTCGAACGAATGACCGCTATTTAAGGTTGTTTTCTTAGAAATCCATTGTCTGATTTGATGGTCGAATGTGGATATTCTGGTTTCTCTTTTGCTACCGGGCAAAGAAGGTTAGGTAGGCGGATATTCAAGATCCCTTTTCTAAATGTGGTTATCTTGTTTCTTTTGTTTAATTTATTTTTGATTTATTATTCAGTCCGTTGTTTTTCTTTGTTTTAGTTTTCGTAGTTCTTATCAGATATGCAGTTTTGTTTCTCTGTAATATTATAGTGGGTCTTTTTCTCTTATAATTCGTTCTCTTTTCGCGCGGTATAATTTTACTTGTTCACAAATTAGCGATGCGCGCGCATCAGCGCTTTTTTTTTAAGGCAAATGCACAAAAAACTGCCAGTATTACTAATCAAGTAAATTAATATTTTTGTGTTTTAAGTTACAGATAAATGGTTGTAATTTATTGTCAAAATTTATTTAAAGAATTAAATTTTTATTTATTTCATCTCCCTATTAATTTTATTCATTAAATAAGTTTACCACTTTTCTGACATATAAAACTCTTATGCTAAGATTTAAAAAAGTATCGTTCGTTTTTAGATTTTTGAAGCGTGCGTTTTACTTTACAATAACGCACAAGTGCGTAATGAGATACAATACAATATTGAAATTGGTGAAATAAATGACACTTTACGAGCAAATATGTTATAAAGTACATTTATTTATAATAGTCTTATCATGTAAACAATCTTACCATGTCTTTTTATGATTTAACAACAATATAAATTAAATAGACTTTTTAGGAAATTACTTTCGTGGTTAGTAAATGTTTTACTTTAGAATGTTTAGGTTTGAACTAATATTTGATTTATTTTCAACAAAATTCAACAAAAAGTACTGTGAAGATTGTTTACATAATAGGAACAATTATGGATAAATGGACCTTTACATACTCTGTAAAATAAAGATTTAAAGGTCTCCAAAACTATGATAATGATCAGCAGAAAAAGGCCAGAAAGACTGATGGACATGTTGTGGATGTATTTTTTTTTTTAAATAAAACATCTCTAATTTTTTTTGAGTATTTATAGATTAGATTAGATATAGATTAAATAGTGGTTAAGTTTTCAGTAGTTTTTTTAGTCATTTAGTCTAGTCATTTTTTCTTAATTTTTTCATTTTATAAGAACCTTTCACAAAGTATAAGAAAACTTAAAAAAGATGATTTGAAATCGTTCTTAAGTTATGGCTAAGAGAGAAAGGATTTTTTTATAAAAAAATATAGAAAACTTTTTACCTTCACTTCTGAGATAAAATAAATCCAAATGTAAATATCAGTGGAACTATTATTTTGGACATATTTAACACGACTGTCTATAACAAAGGTCTAAGTCAAACTAGACTTATCAATTTCAAAAACGTTTTTTCACTCTCAATTTTCCCTTTGTGACTTCATGCTTTGATTCATGAATAGTGATTTACAAACATTTCCTCAGTTAACATCCTCAAAGGTAAAGGTCGACTCGCACTAACTACATTGTACTAAATTATTCATTTTTAAATGTATTTCTGTAAATAAAATTTTGAAATCAATTATTTTCGTTTAATTTGAAATTCTAAATCGTGAAAAATTCGACGAAATCTAAGCTCCAACAAGCCTCCAGCTCATCGCTTCGAAAAAGTTGCCTGCTTGTCGGTTTTTCTACCGGATTGTACTTCTCGGCGAGTGTGCTCCCTACGATCTGCATGAGCTCATACCACCTGCCCCTTTCTTCAATCGGACAACCAGACGCACTGTGGGCTATCATCCGTTCTTGGTCAATATTCCCCCCGCACGCACAAGGCGCTTTTCGTCATCGTTTTTAATGCGCACAGCGAAGCAGTGGAACTCCATGCCTGCGTCTGTGTTCCCGAGCACATACAACCTGACTCTCTTCAAAACCAGAGTGAATAGGCTGCTTCTGGGTAAGCTCGCCACATCGTAGACCTCATTTCTGTCCTCGGACAAGATTGTGGTCAAGAGCAAACCCATCTTTAATAAAAAAAAAAAAAAATTCATTGGTTGAAAATTTATTATTATTGCAACGTCTCAGGAAAAAAGAAATAGTCGTGAGTGTCATTCGAATTTATCTTCAAGTATTTTCAGACTTTTAAAATATTTTATTTAATTAATTAGGTACCTACCTTTATTTTAATGAAACAATTACTTTTATCCTATGTACTGATAAATGATGATATTTACAAAACTACATCTACATCTACTTACTTACTTGTGATTTCTGACTGGCATTTTTACTGCTACAACTTCACTACTTGTTAGGTATTAAATTTTGCAGTAACTTTTCCGAAAATTAAATTTACATTTACAGGAAAAAATAGCATGTCGGAGTTTTTTGTTTTTTTTTTTTCATATCTCATACTCGGAAAAAAGTGTATATTTGATCTTAGTATCGGGTTGAACGTGCTTCTTCCCTCACGCGGGAGAGAATGTTTCATACAAATTCATTTGCACCCTAGGGAGAGAATGAATTCTAAAAATAGAACATAATAAATTCCTTTAGGAATTGGCTACTGTCATAAATTTAAAAAAAATCGAGGGAATTAATTTTTTTTTCTATGTCTATGGCTATGGCTAAGTTCTAGGTACTACACAGAAAAAAATACCGAGTTTAAAAAAAATTCAAAACAACTTCAATCCATACTAATATTATAAATGCGAAAGTTTGGATGTGAGTTTGTGAGTTTGTGAGTTTGTGAGGATGTTTGTTACTCAATCACGCAAAATCTACTGGACGGATTTCGATGAAATTTGGTACAGAGGTAGATAATGACCTGGAATAGCACATAGGCTACTTTTTATCCCGGGAAAAAGCACTGTTCCCGTGGGAAATTCACGCGGGCGAAGCCGCGGGCAAAAGCTAGTAAAAAATATTTCTTTGGATACTACATGTATTAGCCAATATGGTAGCATTGAAAAAAAAATATTATTTATAAAAGAAAAATTTAAAATTCTTTTCTTACCGCTTTATTTTCTTCATTTTTATCCATATTTTTTTTAATTATCTAAATTAAAAATATTAATTATAAATATTAGTATATAATATTATATACTAAATTATGATACTTGATTTTAATAAATGAATTAGGTGTATTTTCTACTAATATTAAAAGTTAAAAAAAATTCTAGAACGTAGAAGCGGCAGCGATGTCTCGCTCCAGGCCGCCTGTATACGGATATGACTTGGTTATTTCATAAGCTGTATCGAAATCCAAAATCTCGGTTTTATTGTCAATAGCCAATTTTATAGTGTTATTTTTTTACTTTCCTTATATTCGAAATGAAAAGTAGAGTGCTTACTACGGGTGAATGACATTAATGCATACTCGGACTTTAGCCGCCCTCGCTGCTCTCGGGCGTCTAAACACCTCGTATGCTATTGATGTCTTCCGACCCTAGTAAAAGCAATCTACTATCTTACCACCGCGTGACCATTACTTGGTAAATTATCCTTATCCACAACGCTTGAATAGTAATTACCTATTTGTAATTAAAATGAGGCAATTTATAATAAATCTACAACTATGTTGTACTGATTATCCTTATTGGAAATAAAATATAGGTGATAAAAAATCTGGACTAAGTAACATTAATTTCCAAAAATTCCTGAAACACCCTCGCTGCTCTCGGGCGTCTAAACACCTCGTATGCTATTGATGTCTTCCGACCCTAGTAAAGCAATCTACTATTTTACCACCGCGTGACCATTACTTGGCAAATTATCCTTATCCACAACGCTTGAATAGTAATTACCTATTTGTAATTAAAATGAGGCAATTTATAATAAATCTACAACTATGTTGTACTGATTATCCTTATTGGAAATAAAATATAGGTGAAAAAAATCTGGACTAAGTAACAGTAAAATTCCAAAATTCTTGAAACGTAGAAAATGCACATACCTATAAAATATACAAAAAACATAATATACATAATGCATAAAAAATACATAAAAAACATATAATAATATAACAAACAATACACGTAGGTAACTCAGAACAAAACACGTCTACCGTTTAATCTCATTGCTTATGCGACTTTGGTTGTACTGAATAGGGACTCTCGATCATCAATTGTCCATTTTTGAAATACTATTCAATTCATAAGGTATTGTAACCTTTCATTGGCTTCATTTTCCTTATGGTGCGAAGGTCATACGGGGTTATGGGAGAAAAATAATAGTTTGCGTGTAAACGATACTGAATCATTTTTATTGTTTGATCAAACGATATTATCTATTGTTTGAGCGATGACAGTGAATTGTTTATTGATTCATATCGAGTGTCCATGGGAGTAATGTTGATGCAACAGCGAACAATAAATAAATAAAATAAATATATACGGACAAATCACACAGATTGAGTTAGCTCCAAAGTAAGTTCGAGACTTGTGTTATGGGATGCTAAGTCAACGATACTATATTTTTAAACAAATACATTTTTGGATAAACATCCAAGACTCAGGATAATCAAAAAAATATCATTTTGCATCTTGACCTGACCGGGGATCCAACCCAGGACCTCCCCGGTGTAACAGTCCGGCTTGATAACTTTTGAGCACTGGAGGTCGTTAAATGTTGTGCTATTACTTTAGTATCAAACAAATTATTTTAACTAAGGCTTTCTCGCCCGTGGCTTTCACCCGCGTGAATTTCCCACAGGAACAGTGCTTCTTCCTCGAAGAGATGAAAGGTACCCTATGTCGTCTTCTCCGTACTTCCAGCTATGTGTATGCGAAATTCTAGGAAGGTTGGTTCAGTAGATAAAGCGTGAATAGGTAACAAACAAACAAACAAACTCACTTTCGCAATAAACAAATTTATAATATTAGTTAGGATATTTCATTATTCTGCTCAACCCTTGTATGACCCTCGATACAAATAAATATATAATAGACAGATTTATTTATTTTATTATATTCGGAAAAACAAACAGTCTTATGTATCTAATTTTACAACAAGTGGAGGGAACAGTTGACCATTTAAATGTTCTCGCATAAGTAAATCTAAAAAAGAAACTTGTCTAAAAGAAATTTCTACTTAAAAACTTTTCATATAGGTATATCACAACCTTAGACAAGTCGTAGTGTGTGGAGTAGTGGCTACCTAAAATCGATTTTACATGCTAAGCTAGACTTTTCTAAATGCATATTATTATTATTTGGTCCATCGTAACATATTAATAATAAGTGTGACTGTACCTAGCGATTGACATTGTTCTATGTATTAATACAATAAGTTAGAATGTTAAGTTCTGTGTTAGTTCTAAATGAGTAGAAATAAATGTAACTCGTCATTTGTTCCGCTTTTTTTTTTGTAAGATTTTTTCGGGCCCCGAATCTGTCGCTGCCGTCAGCCAGCGATGTACTTTTTTATTAGGCGTTGTAGAAATATAAAACCGGGTGTCAGCCGTTAGTTCTTATGAAAAGGTCCTCACTTCATTGATGTACTTTTTATTCAATAAAAAATCTATAATTGATTACAAGAATAAAAGTTCTGAAAAGAAATGTTAGTGCTCAGCGAGCTGTATTTCTAAAATTAGTAAAAAAAATATAATCTCAAATTCAGACTTTATACCATAGTTCTTTATCAGATCAGTCTAAATAATTTAGTTTTTGCGTAGTTATATTACATAAAATAAATAAATAAACCTTTGCGAAACATATTTCTTTACTCATTTGTTAACAAAACGTGTAAGAAAAGTTCACTTAAATTTAGCTCTTATTGAGCATATACATAGGGGAGAAAATAGAATGATACTTGCTTGATTATATATACCTTTAACATGGAATAAACCAGATATTCAGAATACCACCGCCGTAATTTTTGACGTACCTATCATAAACAAATAGACGGCCTGTCCCTCTCAAAAGTGTCCTAGGCAATACTTTGATCGGTCAAAGCGAGTATCATTGCCAGTCTATTTTCGCCCCTTATGTATATGCTCAATAAGAGCTAAATTTAAGTGAACTTTTCTTACGTTATGTTAACAAATGAGTAAGGAATATGTTTTGCATTGGTTTATTTATTTATTTTATGTATATAACTACGCAAAACTAAATTATTTAGACTGATCTGCTAAAGAACTATGGTATAAAGTCTAATTTGGTTATATTTTTTACTAATTTTAGAAATACATCGCTGAGCACAACATTTCTTTTCGAACTTTTTTAATTCTTGTAATGTTATAGATTTTATTGAATAAAAGTACATAAATAGTGAGGACCTTTCATAGAACTAACGGCTGACAATTCAGTTTTATATTTCTACAACGCCTAATAAAAAAAGTACATCGCTGGCTGACGAAGACAGTTCGGGGCGAAAATCTTGAAAAAAAGCGGAACAAATGACGAGTTACATTTATTTCTATAGAACTAACACAGAACTAACATTCTAACTTATTTATTAATACATAGAACAATTTCCCAATCGCTAGGTACGCCTATGTATATGCTCAATAAGAGCTAAATTTAAGTGAACTTTCTTACGTTTTGTTAACAAATGAGTAAGAAATAGTGTTTCGCAAAGGTTTATTTATTTATTTTATGTATATAACTACGCAAAACTAAATTATTTAGACTGATCTTTGTTATAAAGAACTATGGTATAAAGTCTAATTTGGTTATATTTTTTACGAATTTTAGAAATACATCAAAGCTGAGCACAACATTTCTTTTCGAACTTTTATTCTTGTAATGTTATAGATTTTATTGAATAAAAGTACATAAATAGTGAGACCCTTTCATAGAACCAACGGCTGACAATTCAGAAGGTCGTCTCCCAAGTGCCTTACGTGCTGGACGTGACACGTGAAACCACGTGATTTGTGCTTGTGGTGTATTCCTACCGAATACACACACAAGCACAAAACCGCATCCAACCTCAACTCACGGGTCGATTAGACAGTTACACACCACTCCTGAACGATCGTTCGATCATCCAATCACAGGAATCTCAGAAAAATTTTACACACACAACTGCATTTTTCGACAGCTTGTCATTTGCTTTTGACAACGAAAGATACGGAAAAGCGAGCACTTTCTCTAATGATATTTTTCCGTCAGCTCAAGATAGCGGAGCAACTACGTGCAGCAAACGAACCTTCATTCTTGGCCTATGATTGGTTGTTTCCCAATTAGCTAAACTTGAAAAATATTGTATGTAATCGATGAACAGCCAACTAATACGTCACGTCTAATATGTTTATATCATTGGAGTTAGGTACGTTATTAGACGTTATAGAATATCTATTTTTGGATTTTTGAGCATCTCAGATGCATGCAATTAGTACTATATATCTGATTTCTATATGAGAGTACTTTATATAGAATATCAATAAATAAAGGCATTGTTCTCAAGCTTTTGTCAATCTTAGTAGCACTTTCTTAGCGCCTGACTATAATAATGCATGGAGAAAGTACATAATTTAAATAAAATAGCCTATAGTGCCTAACAAGTGGCTGATCCATAATCTTGATCACTACACACAGAAAGAATATAATAAAATCAAATATATTATCGTAGTGAAAAGGCTTACGTGCATTTGCTTTCAATGCACAATATTTTGTACTTTTATCATAGTTACATAGTAGGTTTCTTAAATAAATCAACAAGTCATATTTCATATATATTTATTTATTAAAAACATGATGTATATATACAGTAAATAGGTATAAGTGTATACATCTCTCTTGTTACGCAGAATAGTCAAAGCCTTTTCCTTCTCTTTTTTAGACCATAATTAGGAGATAAATCAGTTCTTGAATCTTGTAATTTTATGAATCAAGCAATGGTTTAATGTTACATCGAGCTTTTGATTCCATCTGTGCATTCCACCTTTGAAATAGAGCTATATTTGTTTATTTTTATCTTTTTATAAATGTACTAGGTAAAATGTAGGTAAATAACCAAATTACATTAACATATTTTGCTACTTGAAAATGTTTTTGGGTTAAATGTATTTTATGACATATTATCAAGCTTGGATATATTTTATTTTGTAGAGTATTTTATGTCTGTGGTCAAATCACGTCAGTCAAATGTGGCAACCCTCTTTTAAAAAAATTACCAAGCATTACAAATGAAATATGTTGTAGGTTTGTCAATTTTGTCCAGAGAATATACTAATCCAATACTACGTACCTTCCCTAAATCCTAACTAATCCTAATCCTATCCTTAACTAAATATTATAAATGCGTGAAAGTGAGTTTGTTTGTTAATTATTTGTTTGTTTGTTACCTTCTTCACGCTTTATCTACTGAAACCAATCTTCTCCTGGAAATATGTCGCATAGGTACACATAGTTCGAAAATCTAAGAAGCGATATATGGTACCTTTCGTTCCGGGAAAAAGCACTGCACTCCCGTGGGAAATCACGCGGGCGAAGCGGCGTACAAAAAAGCTAGTATATAATATAATTCAAATAAATATTACTTGCTTTTTTTGGCATTTATAATTTACTAGCTTTTTGCCCGCGGCTTCGCCTGCGTGAATTTCCCCCACGGAACAGTGCTCCCAGGATGAAAGGTACCATGTCTTTCTGGTCCTACCGGTCTTCTAACTATATGTATGCGAAGTTTCAGGAAAATTGGTCAGGTAAATAAAGCGTAAAGAGGTAACAAACAAATAAACAAATTAACTTTCGCATTTATAATATTAGTTAAAAGTTAGATAAGCTAGTTAGAAGAAAAAAAACTGTTAGAGTACATAGAATGCAAAATTCAATAAAAGTGTTACCGGGCAGCAGCGAAAAATGTTTATAAAAAATTGGATTTATATTTTTCGGACTTGGGGACATTTATACAATAATTTTGCGCTTTTCCTGAAATTTAGGGTAAACATCATTGTGTCTTCCTTGAAAATTTAATGTATTTTTTTGTAGATGATATTTTATTTCCAGCCATGAATATTTCACGAATCAAAGTCTTTAACGATAAAAATACCGGTTGCAATCTCTCCAAACTAGAATTTTCTTTTCAATAGAGTATTTTTCTTTTTACAAAAAGCAGACAACCATAAACTTATTATAACCGGTAGCACCACAGAAACAACTTTTTTTATATATATTTCTGTGGGTAGCTCAGACTTAAATTATTAAATAAAGAGTACTTTATCTAAAAAATAAATATTTCTGTAACCGCTAGGTATTTTATAACTAATATATGAATATTACTGGTATTGTATAACTAATTATGTTACCCATGGGGGGTACAATATAATAACTTTATGGATACCCGGATTCCCGCCTGCGGAAGTCTCGTTGTTGCTCGAAGTATAGTATCGCACATTATCTATGATATTATGTAGAAAAAAAAAATCTGTGGTAGAAAACGCGCATAGTCATTTTGTAACTCTTCTTTTGATTCTTTAATGTAATTCTACATTGATTATATTGATTGTTATATTTATAATTGTTTGTGAAAAGCTTAAAAATTGTTGTAGATATTTTTATTTCTGTGGAGTTAGAGTTAGATACATTCTTATTCGTTCCATGGTTGATACTATACAAGTTGACTTTCGCGTTTAGTCTGTGTTGCTCTATGATAGATACCTATAAAATGTATAAAACTTCTTTGGTAGGAACCCCTACTTTATCATTTTATTTTAGTTTTCTTTGACATATTTTTGATGGATTGACTCTTGACACCTTCACTGTTGCCAGCTGTTAATATTTACCCTTTAGTATTGAATAATAATGAGGTAAGTACAATTCATAAATAGGTAACACAGAACATTTTATACAAATTGTTGTGGTATAGCGGTCAACACGGCAAACCGCGACTTTCTAGTCGCAATAAATAAAAAAATAAAAAAATGTAATTATTTTCACAAACTTTTTTGGTAATAAAATTCAAAATTTTTGCTTTTGAAAAAAAGCACATATTCAATATTTTATCTAATCTGAAAAAACGATGTGAGTTTAAACGAAAGATAATTTCACGATAACCCAAATCGAACATTCCCAAATTACCATCCCTCAATTTCTGGTAAAACTCTGGAATAGGGAATCGTTTAAATATACAATTTCATATTTCAATTTACATATAAAACTATTCTCATAAAGCCATATTGCGTATAAAGATTTCATGAAAGCAAAATTATAATTTAATTTTACTTGAATCATATACACAGATTACCTCGGACTTCAGGAAATGATAATGTAGGTAAATTCATCTTAAAATTTTAAACATACTTTCTCTAAAAATTGAGCTTATCGGCAAACGCCGGTTAATTACTCATGCAATCCCTACACAGTTTGCCAATATATTTTTTTTGTATTGTCTATACATTCCAAATGTTTTTTATAATAGTGTGTGTGGACGGATACACACACATCTAATCATTGTATGTGTACATGGTGTGTATCCATCCATCTGTGAAACGAAGTACGTGTTTCCTGAACTGTCAAGTACCCTATGTCCTTCTTAGTACTTTTATGTGTATACGTTTTTAAATAATAATAGGCTTTGCATCCATCTACCCTGTATTTGTTAGTCTCCTCCTTTAGTCGTATTCACATGACTGAGGGTCGTGGTCATTATATGGAATGAAACACACACAACTACTATCTTGGTAATTTTAAAGTTGAGTGGTTTGCCTTCTTCATTTTACACACTAGCTGAGTATCATCAACCAGAGTGCAGTTTTCCTTAACCTAAGCAAGTGGTGGTATATGAAAACTAACATTCATGAGTCAGATTGGTATACAAACTCATGTAACTCGTCTGAATTCCGAACCTTTTTTTAAAGACCTTTGCAGCCACAGGCGGGCGGCCTACCACTCGGCGTCACCACCGCATTTGTTAGTAGAAAAAAAAGAAACCGTGTTGTTTTTATGAAAGGTCTCACTATTTATGTACTTTTATTCAATAAGGCAAAATTACGGAACCCTTATAAGATCACTTTGATGTCCGTCTGTCTGTCAAACTTTTAAAATTTTTCTCAGGAACGCTTTTAAAGGTATCAAGTTGAAATTAATATCGAATACTAGGATCCACGTTCTCTTTCAGGAAAAAAATAATCAAAGTTATACGTCAACGCGATTTTTTATCCTTACTAATATTACAAATGTGGAAGTGAGTTTATTTGTTTGTTTGATTGTTTGTTTGTTACCTCTTTATTGCTTTATCTACTGTATTAATCTTCCTGAATTCATCCACGTAGTTAGAAGTATAAATGTAACTCGTCATTTGTACCTTTTTTTTTCGGGAAAATGCACTGTTCGCCGTGGGAAGTTCACGCGGGCGAAGCCAGCGATGCTACTTTTATATAAATATAAAAATTACTATAACTACGCTTTATACTTGTAGTACGCGACTGTAGCAAAACCACTATTTATGTACTATAATAAAATATAAAGAGAATGGAACATGTACATTATTAAAAATAATAATAGATCAGGGGACGAGTGGAAACCTCAAAAATTTGAGGGTGCGAATGGGCACAGGGTGCGAATTTTAGGGGACCAATGGGTACCGACTTTATACCATCAGATCACACAGATTGAGTTAGCTCCAAAGTAAGTTCGTAGACTTGTGTATATGGGAATAAATAAATAACTCAACGATACTATATTTGTTAATATAACAAATACATTTTTGGATAAAAATCCAAGACCCAGGATAATCTAAAAATATCGTTTTGCATCTTGACCCGACCGGGGATCAACCCGGGACCGGGCTTGATAACTGTTGAGCCATGGAGGTCGTCAAATGTTGTGCTTATGATAGGTATCAAACAAATTATTTTTAATTAGTTTTCGCCCGCGGCTTTATTCCCGCGTTAATTTCCCACGGGAACAGCGCTTTTTCCCGAGATGCTCAAAGGTACGCTAAATTTAAGTCCTTCTCCGTACTTCCAGCTATGTTATGCAAATTCCAGGAAGATTGGTTCGGTAGATAAAGCGTGAATAGGTAACAAACAAACAAAGAAACCAACAAACAAACAAACTCACTTTCGCATTTATAATATTAGGTAGGATATTTCATTATTCTGCTCAACCTTGTATACTCTCGATACAAATAAATATATAATAGACAGATTTATTTATTTTATTCGAAAACAAACAGTCTTATGTATCTAATTTTACAACAACAGTGAGAAACAGTTGACCATTTAAATGTTCTCGCATAAGTAAATCTAAAAAGAAACTTGTCTAAAAGAAATTTCTACTTAAAACTTTTCATATAGGTATATCACAACTTAGACAAGTCGTAGTTTGTGGAGTAGTGGCTACCTAAGATCGATTTTACATCGCTAGACGTTATAAATGCATATTATTATTATTTGATCCATCGTTACATATTAATAATAATACATTTTACAAAGACAATTCCAAAAATCGTTTTATGCAATGCAAATAGTTTTTAAATCCAAAAGCCAATTAGAGAAAATGTGGGTGCAATGCATCCATTATCTGATGAAATAAATCCAAGTCGGTCGCATCCAACGGCAAAGGGAACACTGAACGAACAGGCTATTTTGAATGGAATCACACATTTAGGAAATCGCAAATTCGTAAGCAGATAGCACTGGTAGTAAGTTTTTGAACAAGATGGCAAATAAGAAATTCCGTGGCCCAACGGTCATCATCGCCGGACTGCTGCATACCGGCGGTCCCGGGTTCGATCCCCGGTCGGGTCAAGATGGAAAATGATCTTTTTCAGATTGACCCGACATCTTAGATTTTATCTTTATATGTATTTGTTACAAAATTATAGTATTGTTGAGTTAATATCCCATAACACAAGGCTCGAACTTTTTTTTGTGGCTAAATAAATGCTGTGTGATTTGTCCGTATATGTATAACATTTAATCAAAACAACATTTTTTTAAATGTTGCTTCTTAGAAATCAATTTGGCTGGTGTTCTAAGGTAAAAACCCCGTTCCATATGTGCCTAGTTGTGCCCCACAACTTCGCTCCCGTAAAAATTTTAACATTATGTATAGGCCCCTATTAATTTTACTATCATACTACCCAAAGTATAACTCTTCGGCTTTATCTATCTATTTATATATATAACTCAAAGGTGACTGACTGACATAGTGATCTATCAACGCACAGCCCAAACCACTGGACGGATCGGGCTGAAATTTGGCATGCAGATAGATGTTATGACGTAGGCATCCGCTAAGAAAAGGATTAACGCGAGCGAAAGCCGCGGGCGCCAACTTGAGTTATTTTAAAAAAGTTTAAATTCAGGACAATAACAAAAATTTGAACCAAAGATTACAACACTCAATCCATTATTTTGTAACTATCTATTTGTTGTCAGGAGATGATTACGGCAACAATGTCAGGAGTAAATGTAGGAACTAACTGATAAAAGATAAGTAAACCGAGATATAAAAAACGCTGTACTTTACTCGGAGAGTAGGTTATTACCCATAAAATCGCTGATGAGTATGGCTTGGCTTGAGAAAATATGTTCCAAGCTTCCTTTCGAAATGAATTATTTTTGTAAACAACTATTGTTTTGTTCTTCATAGTCGTTTGTTTTGCAGATTCTTTAAAGTCAATCAAGGGAAAGGGCTTTAAACTGGAGGATTCCTCTACTCATAGGCAATGGAGCTATGCAACCTGTCACTATACCATCTCCATTTCATCAGAGAGCCTACTATTCAGCTAAGCGTGGCCTTCCGAGTCTCACTACTCTTGGCTCTGGTCTAACCCGTCAGAGATACAAACGTGATTCTATGCTATGTATGTATGTGTTTTGTTCTTCACATTGTCGTTTATTTTCTCGGATAGCAGAAATTTGATAAGAAAACTCAAAGTTTTAAAGCGTATGAAAGCGTTGCTATTTCAGTTAAAAACTATTGAATGCATTTTGATAAAATTAGCTTAACTTGTAGCGAAAAATATGGAGTAACACATAAGGTACTTTGTATTCCAAAAATTCCTACTAGTACAGACAATATCCAAGCAAATGTTGGCACCGAAATTAAAATAAAGTGTTCTGTATCCAAAATAACCTATTTAATTAAAAAATATGACTCACTCAATAACAGCAGAAGCCATAATTGCAATCAATATAATCTGATAGAATCAATACAAAATGAACAGAATTAAATGCGCACAATCATGCACAATACAATGCTTTATTCAGGAATTTTAAACTGGGTTCGTTTACATTGCATCAATGCAATCAAAGATGGCGGCTGAAAAATTCTACTCCAAAGCGCTCTCGATATGAAACTTTATTATGAGATGGAAGTTTTTAATAATCCCTCGTGACAAGCGTCCGACTTGAATCACTCTGTCGTAAATTCAAAATGGATTTTTAACTAGCTACTTTATGCCCGGGGTTTCAGCCCGGGGGGAATTTTCGGAAAAAAAATATTTACTAAGAAGTCTATTCCAGGATTTACTTGCGTACAATAGTACATTGTGATATAAGTGTGGTAAGTTGAAAATTACAATGAAACCGAAGGCGATATTGCTACAAGAAAGGCAGGAGGCTGTAATTTTCAAAGCGCACGCAAACATGTCATACGACGTTTTATAACATATTTGCGAGGAAATGTTTAAATAAAACTCGGAAAACGACAATACCAAAGAAAAAGCGCGCGGTATAATTTTACTTGTTTACAAATTAGCGATGCGCGCGCATCAGCGCTTTTTTTAAAGGCAAATGCACAATAAACAGCCAGTATTACTAATAAAGTAAATTAATATTTTTTGTGTTTTGTTACAGATAAATGGTAGTAATTTATTGTCAAAATTAATTTAAAGAGAATTAAATTTTTATTTATTTTATCTCCCTAAAGTTAATTTTATTCATAAAAAAGTTGACCACTTTTCTGCAACATAAAAACTCTATGCTAAGATTTAAAAAAGTATCGTTCGTTTTTAAGACGGAGCATGCGTTTTTACTTTTACAATAACGCACAAGTTGCGTAATGAGATACAATACAATATTGAAATTGGTGAAATAAATGACACTTTACGAGCAAATATGTTATAAAGTTTTTTTAATTATCCGTCTAGTAAACTTTTAATGCTGGAAAAAATGACAATGACGTCCATTGAAACATCCACCTCAGACACAGATATTATATATTATTATGCTAGTACACTCAGACGACCTCTAGGTGACTCTTAAGTGTTCGATTTTGATTTGTTTGGAAAAATCCTACTAAGTATAAAGATAATAGTAGGAATTAACAATCAACCTATTTCTAGAAGAGCGAATAAGAGGCCTCAAAACTTGTAAGTTAAGAGTCGTTTTGAAAAAAGAGTGTTTTTCTTTGAAAGAGACCACATACTCCTTTTAACTTTATTACATAGTCAAATAGATGAGAATAAATTTAATGGGCTGCAATATTAACAATGCATAATAGCTATTAAGGTTGGGAGTACTCTAAATTTCCGAATAGCTGTAACAAGCACCAACTTCAAAAACAACGTGGAAACAGATATATATAATAACGAAAGCTATAGAAATCTCTGAATTTCAAATTTTGGAAAACTTATTTATCTAACAATTGAAAAAAATACTTACTAAATGAAAAAAGAGTTTAAGTATTTGAGGAGAATATTATTTTTAACAGTTGTATGGAAAAATGAAGCCCGTAAAATAACTTTCATAATTTCCTATATTCTTCTTTTGTGTCTGATGCTTTCTTTCTCAATTACAAATTTTACGATTTTTTCTTGTGCCACTTCTACGTCTCAATCAATGGCGTAAATTATGTAAATCAATATTATAAGAAATTCCATTGTTTAGGGGAGAGACGCCACACGCACTATTTCTGTCAATATGCTCTGTGAACTAATGCGAAGATCCCACATTGTTTAAATAGCTTTTCTTAGCGTTGCAGGACTATCGATAGTTTGGCTATCGATAGTTGACCAAACTATTGACTATCGATAGGCTTATCGATAGTATGACTATTTAAATAGCTTTTCTTACCTTTGGCAGGACCTATCGAAAGTTGAACTTGAAAAATAGTCATACTATCGATAGTATTGAAAAGCCAATACTATCGATCGTTTTGGGTATCATCAATAGTATTGGCAAACTATTGACTATAGACTTAGGCCTATCAGTAAGAGTAAAGTTATTTTTCGAGAATCACACATACTATAGACAATACTATCGATAGTCAACACTATTGCTGCAACACTAGCTTTTTCTCTATATTCTCGGTGGTTTGCGACAGAATATAGTTCATAATAATTCAGAGCCCAGGCTGCCGCAATTATTCGGGTAATTGCACCATTAACGTTTCAAACATGATTCAGAATTTTTAAATCCAAGCATGATTAATATTTTGCGATATAATAATTTAATTTTATACAGTAACAAATACTATTGATAGCTATTGGATGAGAAAAGCAGTATGATATGTCTAAATGGATTATTTCATTTGCTTCTTTATTAATAAAGACCGATGTACGAGTTGCACTTTTTAAAATTTCAATTTTACTGTAAAATTAATTACTGTAAGGTTAATTTAGTAATTTTGTTACATTGTGTTAATGCTGTGTTTTACAAGCTCTCACGGTGCATTTGAGGACATTAGTTATTCGTCTATTACAAATGCGTATGCATCACTTGGTACACGGTTTGGTACAATGCATTTCGTAACACAACTGGAATATTATAATTTACTTATATAGTTAGGGTTCAAGATTGCTGATTACATATATTTATTAAATAGGTGCTTTTATATTATGTCTGCCTGCTTGTTAAGCGCCCATACCCAATCAGGATTTTCCAAAAACGTACTATCTTCAAACGTCAAGTGTGAACCATGTGGTTAGAAGAACTGAAGCAGGAATAATATCTCGTAAAGAGAAAAAATACTAAACTAGAATTATACAGAGATCAAATTACAAATAACATTTAATAAGACCAGATAAAAAAAAAATACATAATCCCTATTTTTCTTTCCCCTTTATCGAAGAAAATCACCGTAATTTAAGCGATAATAGTAGATTTTTTTAAAGAATTAAATAAAACATACAATTATTTAAAACTATACCCCGGCTTATTTTTAAAAATATATTTAGTATCATAGTAAATTAAAAGAAAACCTCTAAAAATAATTACCCCTAAGAGCCTAACGAAAACTCAGCAAAAACACAAATTGTAGAAAAGTTCGAAAGTTACCTTCCTTTTGTGTCTGCGCTTTAAGGCCGGAGCTTACGTACCGCTCCTTCACCCCCCTCTGATTAGCCTTGGGTCTCTTCTTAATCAAAATATTTAAGAATCCGTAATATTATCTATAGCGTTGGAATAAAAAATTAAATGAAACACTCCAAATCTATATAAAATTAGTTTTTGTTGTAATATTTTTTTGTAAAACAAGCAAACAAGTAGTCCTTATTATTATTTATGAATGAAATAATGTCCGGCAAGATTGTCAGTTACAAAAAACATTTTCTACCCTTAATTCCACTCGTTCAAATTTGAATCTTCTGTAGCAGACTATAAGTTTTAATATCCTCTGTCTGATGATTCGTGAGAATGACTGTTTCGATTTGATTAAGTGGCAACACTGAATATAACTGGGAGCGTTGTGGTTAGATCTGATTTGAGATGGTGGGATGTATGACTGCATTTGATTATTATGGTTCTGTTTAAGTTGCTATATTTCTTTTTACCTTGTCCGTTTGTGTAATAAAAAACTTCAAATATTTTTTTTATTAGACACCAAAATTTTCAATCACATCATACATACTTTTTATATCTTTCAAGTAACAAGGACTTCCGCGCGCGAAACGGAATCCGTGTTGCTTCTATGCTTTTTTTTTTTTTTGTTAAATGTTGGGAAACTTTTGTATAAGTAAAAAAAAGTATCAACTAATTCTAAGATTTTGTGGGATGAGGAGTGGTTGCTGGGGAAGTCGAACCCCGACCACTGTCTTCAGCATAAAAATCCCTGTTACCTGAAGGAGTATGACAGGGTTTGATCGAGCCCTAAGGGTGATTCTAGTGGGAGGGTCAATATCAAACACGGATAGAGGGTTTAACAATTAGTTATTTATTGGCTACAATCTAAATACAATGTTTCCTTATAGCTACTTATGCTAGGACACCTTATGAGCTAACATATGATTTACAAGCACTAATTTAACTGCCCGGGTTTTAGCGGTATGGCCCGAACGCCCCCAGCGACAGGCTGCGCGGGCCCTGGTAAACGGGATGCACCTATAAGAGGCGCAAAACGGAAACGTGGCGCGAAAGCCGCGCCTGACGTTTGGTTATCCTGCAGGAGGATAGCGGTAACACCACACCGGGGTGCCGGAACGGAGTGAACACGGCGTGGGATAGAATTAAGGGTACGGAACGGACCCACGGGTTCGGGATTTTAGGCGCGCGCGAGCTGCCGTGAAGCGGCGCTATATGGGCAACTACAGGTGTCCTCTCACGGGACGGGGAACGAGTCCCTTACTGGGATCGTATTGATCAAAGGGTTAATAATTCCGGGATTCCTACGGGGGTAGTGTTAGCGCAGGATGAATTGGGGGTGAAGTAGCCTGCTATCGAATGCGAGGGTAATCACACCGACCACAAACCACGACTCCCGAATTCCAGGGGGGGGAACCACCCCTATCGAACGCGGGAGAACCACGCCGACCAGGGTGTTCAATAGGGGATGAAAGAGGGTGGAGCGACTCTGCTATCGAACGCGGGAGAACCCTGCGCCGACCACCACGCCACAACCCCCAATTCCAAGGGGAGGAAATATGTTAGCGGGACGTAGGGGTTAAATGACCCACTATCGAATGCGAGGAGCAATCAACACCGCAAACCATGGAGCCACTGGGAGAGGGAGAACTGCTTGCGCAGCGAAGCACTTTGGGAATGAGTGCTGAAGTTGCTATGGCCGGCTCGGTTTATATAGAGGCCGCGTCGCGTCGGCTGCGACCGGTTAGAACTGGTTTTCGGCCGGCGGTCGGGAGGGGCGGCTCGCCTGTCGCTGTGTGCGTTGCGTGCGTCTGTAGCTGTGTGCCTGTGACGGCTACCGGCCCGACTGATGGGTAGGTACGTTACATTCCTCCCCGGTGTCGGAGGATTTTACCTGTGGGGAAAATCACCTATTAAAATACACGGATATATATTTCTCCTTAAACTCATTCTCCTAACTTTCTTTCCCCTAAAGAAAGTTATGGATCTCCTTGTGTCAGCCTACATGACAATAGAATCTGAAAGTGTCGTGTAGACATGACTAGAGTCTGAGTTTTTTTTTTTTTTCCATATTTGATACATTTATGTTTGCATACTTTTCTATTACCATAAAGGAGATTCCCCACTGTGCATACTATAAAGTTCATTAAAAATTCTCGGGATTAAAAATATAATTAACGGACTATTTAAAAAAACGGTAAATTATTATAACCTTCTTAAAAGGTTTTAAAACAAAGTTTCTAAAGGTATGCCTGTACCTACTATTTACAAATATACTTCACTTTCTACTCGTAGGTACTATACCTATCTTTTAATAACTTTATCTTCATCAACGCCAGCTAGTATTGAAACAAATAAAATATTCTAATCTTAAACCGTATACAACCAAATCTTACAAAACGATGTCTAAAGTTAAATACTTGTTAAACACATTACCCTTACAATTAAAATACACGTGCTTCTTTAATGACATTTTCTAGTTGTCAGTATCTTTTTCTTATGAACGGGTAATGTGTTTAGCAAGTATTTAACTTTAGACATCGTTTTGTAGTAAGACAGTAATTTTCTGAAATGGTTTCCCCATTTTAATTTGTGTATACAAAAAAAATCATCGATTACATTAGGTATTTGAGGTCATCATTGCCTCTTTCTACAATAGGTTAATTTAACACTAAAAGCTAAAAAATATATGGGAATACTAATCTTTAAATCTTTTACTACTAACCAACGTGAACATTCCATTTGTAGTACCTTTGCGTATCCGCTAGATGGTGCTACGTGTTCCATTCTACGTTATTTCTAGGTAAATCTAAGACCTAGGTTTTGTCTAAATTATGTCGTATAATAGTCATTAATCTATTGACGATGATTTTGTAACTATGTTAGTGTTACAAGAATTTAATTTGTAAACCTGGTTATGCCTTATTTCAAACATATTCCATTTTAAATTGTATCAGTTTAAATGATTCTTAAACCATGTTAGTTGAGACGCTCGGCATGGTAAACATTTCACGGCTACCCACTATTATTCTCTGCCGGCTGTTAGCAACTAATAGTTTTTATCGGATACCGCCCGTAGTCAAAAAAAGTACTTAGCGTGTTGATGATTACAATGTTACCTATGTTTGTATGTCATCGCGTCTTTGTCTTACGGGTAGTACGGAGCCTCGGGGCGTTATACTTTAACTTTAACTTCGGATTCGGATTTTATTTATCGGAAATATTGTTTCTGTGATTCTTTGAAACAAAATTTATTTTACGGATAGGACAGAGCCTCGGGTTGTAATGATCATCGAATTCTGGTTTCGGTATTTATTTATCGGGTATTGTTTTCTTGTTTCTGAAAATCAATATTTATTTTACGGATAGGACAGAGCCTCGGGTTGTAATGATCATCAATGAATTCTGGTTTCGGTATTTATTTATCGGATATTGTTTTCTTGTTTCTGAAAATCAATATTTATTTTACGGATAGGACAGAGCCTCGGGTTGTAATGATCATCAATGAATTCTGGTTTCGGTATTTATTTATCGGATATTGTTTTCCTATTTCTGAAAATCAATATTTATTTTACGGATAGGACAGAGCCTCGGGTTCCGGGTTTTTCAGAACGCTAATTTTTATTTTGGCAAAGCCACAATTTGTGGGAAGAAAAATAATAATTTATTTTTCGGTTTTGGTTTTGTTCCGGTATAGGTAGAATCTCTGGTTATTTAATTTATTATTTCTTTATTTGTGTAATTTTCTATGTGTTTATATTTTGCTATTATGTCTTTCCAAGGAGATATTCTCCTGAGACATCGGATTAAATTAAAAATTTTTTTTTTTTTTTGTGCAATATCGCGATTTGGTTTAGTACGGCGGTGATTTTAAAAAAAAAAATATTTTAAATACTAAATATATGTATACAAACTGCTCTTTCTGAGGGACGTATCTTTGTGGGCGGACTACCCCTTTTGTGGTGCCCCCCGTTCCTTCTTCTTCCTCTCTTCTTTCTTGCGCAGTCGCCCTCCTGTTGTGGTGGCAACTCGTGGGTTTGGGATACCTCTGTCGGTTCTTGGTATTGCGGCGGTGGTTGTTGTATTGCGGCACAATATTTTTCATCAGGGGTTGGTGGGACTCTTGGTCTGATTCTTTTTTCGGACCAACGGGTTTTCTACGGGATCTGGGTAGGGGTCCAATCAGGTCGACTGATATAACTTCCGAGGGGATTTTACTGTTATTAATATGCATCATCTCTGCCTTTTTTCCTTGGGAAAATTTTTGTTTCTGGCATATTTCGCACCTGTTTACATATTTTGCTACATCCCGGAACATTGCTGGCCAATAGTATCGTTGGTTTATCCTGTTTAGAGTTTTCGATGTTCCCATATGTCCTGACGTGGGTGAGTCATGATTTTGTTCTAATATTTCCTGTATTTTTTCTTTTGGGATACATAATTTCCATTCCGACTCGTTGTTCACACGAATGCCGTACGCAGGATTGCTTATTTTTCTATACAATTTCCCATCCTTTATTTGGTAGTTTTGAGAATCACTTTGGTTTTGCTGCGTCTCTTGTTCTTTTCTTTTGTACCAGCCTATGTTATTTTTTCTATTTCTTTTGGCTATTACATTTTGTTTTCCACTTCGAAATAATATTTCGAAATCATTTTGTTGTGGTTCTAATGCCAATCTTCCTGTAGATTCTTTTACGGTGGGTTTTTCTTCCAGGATTTTCTTTAATTCTTCTTGTTGTTCAGCTGTCCGGATCTCTTTGGATTCCTCCGTTTTTTCTATGTCCGACACCTGATCTTTTTTTTTCCATACGCATGTGTATCCGCATTGCTGTAATACATCCATGCCTAGTATGATACTTCGCGTTGAAGGTAGGAGAAAAACTGTTTGTTTCAATTTGTATCCCATGAGTTCTAATTGTACTGACTTACCTTCGATTGATTTTAACTTCTGAACCGTCTGCCAGTATCACTGCGGTGTTTTCTTGGTTATCGACTGCTTCCTCCGCTGTTCTACAGTTGTCCCATATCTCCTTGTTAATATATGTACATATTGAACCTGTGTCTACTAACGCTTCATATGTCTTGGAATTCACTTTCACATTGACATACGTTCTGTTATCGTTTTCTGGTTTATTTAGTGTGCATGCTTTCTGTCTCGAACTCCTACAGCAATTTTTGCTTAATTTTCCCATTGTTCCGCACTTACTGCAAAAGATCTGCTTCTGTCCTCTGCACTCCTTGGAGTTATGGTTTGGTTTCCCGCAGTTCCAGCAGTGTGTTTTTTCATCGAAATTAGGGTGTATTTTTCTGCCTTGTTGCGTTTCGTTTGACTTATACTGCTCACTCGTGTTTCTGGTTTGCTGGTTCGAATTTGTCTCCCTATTTGGCACTCTTCCTTGCTCTGTCGGCTTGTTAAAGCTATTAAAATCCCTTCTTGGGTAGCTTCTTGTCCTATTTTCCTCATAGGATATATTTTCAAAATCGCCCGCCATGGCTATTAAGTCCTTAATTTTTGTAAAGTCGTGTCTTTTTACGTATAATTTATATTTCGGATTCATGTTATTATATATTATTTCTGTAGATTCATTTTCACTCATCTTTCCATGTCTACGTATAAGTGTCTGCATTTCTGTTAGATAATCGGTGAATTTTTCATTTGGCCACTGTTTTCTTGTTGCTATGCGGCTAAGTAAATTGGCTTCATAATTCCTCGGGAAATAAAATAATTTAAAATCATCTTCGAAGTCCTTCCATGTCTTCCAACTTTGACTATTATTCCGGTGCCATAATAAGGCTTTCCCTTTTAGTAGTTTAGGTACGAATTGTAGTAATTCGTCCTTGTCCTTTGAAATGGTATGAATCAATTCTTCGATTCTTTCCAGAAATTCCACCGCGTCCCCTGATGTGTCGAAGGTGGTGTTCCATTTTGAAAATATTTTTTCAATGTTTCTGAGTTCTTTTGTGTCCGCCATTTTTGTCGTTTCTGCCTCCTCGAAGTCCTCTTCTAACGGGCAGTCTTCCTCGGATTTTTCCTCGGACGTTTGTTTAACTTCTTCTTCTTTAATTATTTGAGTAAGGATTTTTCTGAGTTCCTCCACGGTTTTATCGGCTGCGGACACCCCCTTCTCTTCCAGTTCTTTTACCAGGTCTTCTTTCTTCAACTTGTACACCCGGGACGTTGGCATGTCGATTATTTAACTACTACCTAACCCTAAGTTGACTACGGAACGGTTCACGATTCTTATTTAATTTCGGATAACGGAATATTTTATATGATATTTACTCCCTTTTTCTACCCTCAGGCTCTCCCGGCTTGGGATAATTTATGTAAACAACCCCACAGTGGGTTTTTTAGTTGGGCGCCAATGTGATGAGGCTTGGGCCCACCCGGTTTGGAATTATTTATGCAAAACTACCCCACAGTGGGTTTTTTAGTTTTGCGCCAATGTGATGAGACTTGGGCCCACCCGGTTTGGGATTATTTATGAAAAACTACCCCACAGTGGGTTTTTTTTAGTTGGGCGCCAATGTGATGAGGTGGTTGCTGGGGAGTCGAACCCCGACCACTGTCTTCAGCATAAAATCCCTGTTACCTGAAGGGTATGACAGGGTTTGATCGAGCCTAAGGGTGATTCTAGTGGGAGGGTCAATATCAAACACGGATAGGGTTTAACAATTAGTTATTTATTACAATCTAATACAATGTTTCCCTATAGCTACTTATGCTAGGACACCTTATGAGCTAACATATGATTTACAAGCACTAATTTAACTACCCCGGGTTTTAGCGGTATGGCCCGAACGCCCCCAGCGACAGGCTGCGCGGGCCCTGGTAAACGGGATGCACCTATAGAGGCGCAAAACGGAAACGTGGCGCGAAAGCCTGGCGCCGTGGCGCTGACGTTTGGTTATCCTGCAGGAGGATAGCGGTAACACCACACGGGGTGCCGGAACGGAGTGAACACGCGTGGGATAGAATTAAGGGTACGGAACGGACCCACGGGTTCGGGATTTTAGGCGCGCGCGAGCTGCCGTGAAGCGGCGCTATATGGGCAACTACGGGTGTCCTCTCACGGGACGGGGAACGAGTAGGGACTCGTTCCCCGTCCCGTGAGACCGTGACCGTGAGTAAGGGTACTGGGATCGTATTGATCAAAGGGTTAATAATCGGGATTCCTACGGGGTAGTGTTAGCGGGATGAATTGGGGGTGAAGTAGCCTGCTATCGAATGCGAGGGTAATCACACCGACCACAAACCACGACTCCCGAATTCCAGGGAGGGAACCACCCCTATCGAACGCGGGAGAACCACGCCGACCAGGGTGTTCAATAGGGGATGAAAGAGGGTGGAGCGACCTGCTATCGAACGCGGGAGAACCACGCCGACCACACGCCACAACCCCCAATTCCAAGGGGAGGAAATATGTTAGCGGGACGTAGGGGTTAAATGACCCACTATCGAATGCGAGGGCAATCACACCGACCATGGGCCACTGGGAGAGGGAGAACTGCTTGCGCAGCGAGCACTTGGGAATGAGTGCTGAAGTTGCTATGGCCGGCTCGGTTTATATAGGGCCGCGTCGCGTCGGCTGCGACCGGTTAGAACTGGTTTCGGCCGGCGGTCGGGGGGGCGGCTCGCCTGTCGCTGTGTGCGTTGCGTGCGTCTGTAGCTGTGTGCCTGTGACGTACCGGCCCGATGTGGGTAGGTACGTTACAGTTTCAAAAATAAAAGTGGGGCAGCAAGCTGAACGAAGGTAAACTACGTTTTTTGTCTCCACGGATTTATTAAAAGTTTCGTAAAAACTAAAACTAGTGGCTCGCTCCAGGCGGGCTTGTCGCAACTCGCAACTAAAAAGTTGCTTATAATTTTTCTCCATGTTTCTTTTTCTTTTCGCGTTCCTTTGTTACTATGAAGAAATCTCAAATTGAATTAGGGATAGTGATTTGTTTTCCTGCTATTTTATAATTATACTGGATTTTTTTAGTAATTATATATAATTTTTATGATGTGATCAATCTATATATACTTATAACTCAAAGGTGACTGACTGACATAGCCCAAACCACTGGACGGATCAGGCTGAAATTTGGCATGCAGGTAAATGTTATGACGTAGGCATCTGCTAAGAAAGGATTAACGCGAGCGAAGCCGCGGGCGCCAGCTAGTAATACATATACAGGTGAATTTTAAAAGATTAGCAAAATTTCTACTGGTGAAAGTAACAAACTTTTTTCACGGGACCGACTAACAAAATACAATATCCATTATAAGAGCTAACCTCCAAAATAATAAAATAAATTTATTTATTAACGTTGGTAATAAAAATTATTACTCAAACCTTCGTGCTGTATCTCATTCACCCGACTTCAGGTAACATTAAAGTTGTGTTGATTTAGGCTCACTTTGTGTGGACTCAAAAATTGGCGGCAATTAAAAAGTTAACAGTCAAATACTGCTATTGTGCAATACGTTAAATATAACAGATACAAAATGTTTTTGTCTTTAATGTTGAAATCAAAAATTGAGTCTGAATGCATCCTAATTATGTTGACATCCGATTTCTGTAAAAAATAGTGAAATACAAATCAATTACATTTAGTATCATACCGTTATTGCAGAAATCGGATGTTTTCTATTATACATACATCATACACTTAATTTACCTTAATTCAACAAATCGATGGTTAGTCTCTTTCGATTTTTCTAACAATTTCTTCTCAAGTTATCTTGAGATAGACCGAACACTGATGTATGCAGTGGGATCTGAAGTATCAAAGACTTACTTATTTACTGGCATTAGTTAGGATCAGGCAGGCCACATAGCAAAGTACGATAATTTCACTTTGCTTACATCTAAATAAAAATACTAAGTTTTGATGAGAAGTAAATAACTTATTTTATTTTAGATATTAATTTAAGTGGTAAATTAAAGCGGTAGTAAGTAAGTAAATAAAACTTAAAAGAAAAGGATTTTTGACTTAGTAAAGCGCCTTACTCAAAAGAAAAGTACCTCACAAACCAAAATAGACCGAGTCCGGCAAAGTGATGCAATGTCACCATGATATCACGGTTTCTACCGCACCACCCTTTCTGTCATTTCTGTTTAGTCCAAAGGTAGAAGGCAGAAAACTCACTATGTCCTTCATTTCACCTAGTGACCTTTTGTACATTTGTTAGCGCAATAAAGTTTAAATAAGTTTATTAATTTCCTTCAAGTTTGAAAGTTGAATGAATTTTGACAAAATAAGTTGATGACCTACGCGAGCTGCAAGTTAGCGTTAGCGGCTGGCGTTGCTTGGGACCGGGGTTGCTGGCGTGCTCTTCCAAAGGCCAAGACTCATTTTGGGTCACTGGAGCCCAAATAGTAAGTAGGTAAGAATTTCGCTTTAAAATTCTTCTCTTTATCTCTGGATGGTTTCTGTAAAAGCCGTTCATTTTAGTAGAACTAAATCCTGAATTTCAGGTAGTGTGATCGAAGCCTTACAGATCTACGCCAATTTATTAGATCCGTGTGCTGAATGACTATTCAAGCAAGACCAATGGCTATTAATACCATTTGCTGGTGGCTGGCCACAGATTCCATATTGGTACTAGCTTACTCGACTACGTAAAGTCGTATTGGGGTGGAGCTGAAAAAATGTATGCGATTTCAATTTTTTTGAGTCGAGAAAATGTTCTTAAAATTTTCTTTAAAGTTTTGATCAAGAAAAAAGATGATATATTAAAAAATATAAATAGAAGAGAACTTATGACTATTATTTGCAGCTTCGTATAGTATGTAGCAGCAGAATTAATGTTAATAAGAAAAAATATTTATGAAACAAAACGTATAAAATTCTTCTGTTACTGACTGACAGACACAGCACAGCCAAAACAACTAGGCATATGAATCTGAAATTTGGCATGTAAGTTCCTTAGGTAAGGGATTATTTGAAATTCCTACGGGAATAAAATCCCGCACCAATGCTAGTGAGTCAATACAGACCTTTAAACATAATATTTGCTCAAAATTATTTGTTCACATTAAAGCTTGTACAATCAACTAGCTATTTATTAATGTCACTGTTGAGTATGTGTGGTGTGAATAAAAGTGTCACTGCGTAGTAGTGTTCTGTGCTGTAATAGCTAGCTAACTGTACATGAAATTATAACTAAAGGGATGACTGTAACTAACAAACAACCCTAGCACCTAACACCTAACACCTAACACCCTAGCCCTATTCATAAACTGAGAATAAATACGTATATAAATAGTGCGGGAAGTCTAATACCGTGGTATCCGTATATCGTAGTGTTAAACTAAAATATTGCTGGCGTTGCACGTATGCGTTTTTGGCTGCACTGCCCGCTGATGCAACTCAGCGTTACGGTGGTATGTTCATGTTGGCTTGAACAAAGCTATTGGATATGAAAAGATTAGGATACACCATAAAAATGCAATTGTAGACGACAAAAAAGGCCAGAAGCGAAGTTCATGGCGAAATCTAGTTTTATAATTACTTTTCATCAAAATACATCAAAAAAGCGAAGCCAAGGAAGCAAACACAAAGAAATAAATTTGACTCCATTATCAAAATTATATTTCATCTTTATCTTGCGTTTTGTCGAATTCCTCCTATTGTTTGGGAGACGAATGCTTTGTCAAGTTCCGTAATAGCTATGATTTCTCTTTACATCCCCATAGTGCTATTGTCAGCTGTATTGCTTTGAAATAAAGTCAAATTTCCTTTGAGTGAAATAAACCTTAAATTATTTGCGGTTACGCTAGACTACCAGAAGCTCTAAAAAGCTTCAATTTAACGAAATATATATTTATGGTATTCCTATAGCAACGATACTTGGGATGTTCAATTTGTTTATGTATTTTAGATCTGATTATATTAAATGTCAGTGGAAAAAAGGTTTAATTCATAATGAATTAATTAATGTCTAATTGCTTTTTCAGCTTCTGAAAATTACAATAAGTTTGAGATAAATTAATAAGAAAAATTTACTTTAAAAAAATATAAAAGTCTGACTTACGAAAATGGATTACCGGGATAATATTGTAGTTTAGTATAGATTTCCGTGTAACAGTCAACAAATATAACTTTATAATGACAAGTATATCATTGGTATATAAGAAATTAGTAATCAATAAATAAATAAATATATACGGACCAATCACACAGATTGAGCTAGCCCCAAAGTTAGTTCGAGACTTGTGCTAAATAATAAATGCACACATTTATAAAAGTTTGAATAGGAAGAATTAATTCGTTTCAACTAATTGGGAAAAGACGAAGATTCATCCCATTATTTCTTGATTACCCTCAACCACAGATAATACCTATACAGTGTATTTTTTCTTTGCCTATATTAAATCAACACATTTAGAAGTCCCTTTTATTTATAAGGATAAAATTTTAACACTCTCAAAGAATAACAAAAGATGTGTAAACAAAGCAGAGACAACATTTTTCACACACGTCAACACCCGAAGAGCTCCCAGGGGCAACAAAAGGCCCAAGGCCGCTCCAAGTTTTTGTTGACGGAACATTACATACAGTGCATTAGTAAAATGATATTTCTTTTAATACGTCGAGGCGAGAGCATGTAACAAGAGCCGTGGAAATGACAAATACGGTACGGCTGTGTAAGAAACTGATTTCTATATATGAACCTGTTTACATAAAAATAGATTCTATCTATACTCTATACGTTGAATTAGACCCTAATTCAATGACTCTACATACTCTACAAGACCACAAGGTAGAAAGTTAACACTTTAATAAATGCGCCATGGCTTCTATTTCGTATAATCCACCACCTATTCATATTCTATTACATATAATATAATGTTCACCATATCTATCATCTAGTGTGAACGTATGATCAATCAACTAATGTTGATCATATCATGAAATACTGTGTTACGGTATTATATCAAAAATTTTGCCATTAGTGAAATTTCTACAATAAAATTACTGCTAAATTACAATAGCATACATACATAGAATCACGTATTTATCCCTTACGGGGTAGACAGAGCCAAGAGTCGTGAGATTCGAAGGCCACGCTTAGCTAAATAGTGAGCTTTCTGATGGAATGGAGATTCAGATATAGTGACAAGTTGCTTTCTAGCCCATCGCCTATAATCCCCATTTGCCATATCCCCAATCCATATGCCCAATCGCCATAATTACCAATAATGGAATCCCCAGTTTAAAGCCCTTTGAGCCCTTTCCCTCTATTGACATTTACAATCTGTGCGGAAAGAGAAGCATCAGGCATATTCTATGATTCTTCCTCGCGCCCAGACCAGCATGGAAGCAATAACAATAAGCAAAGTAAAAAAATACTCATATAAAAAAAACGCATGGTAGGTTAATTTGAGAAGGATACGAGTAATAGCCAACATAAAGAGAAGGCAGGCGTCGTGTCGTATCAAGACCTTAAACGTAAAGCCGAGAACAGAGAAGTATGGCGTATACACCACCGACAAGAGCGCGGCTCTTAAATAAGAAGAAGAAAAAGACGAGTGATACAAGTAGTCAAATTTTAATTTGGTCAAGTTTAATAACAGTGGAGAATCATTAATTTATTTTACATATTTTGAGCATACACTTGCCATGGTAGAAGGGTGTAAATAAATAATAATGAACTTTGCCTTTTAAAGAGTGACATTGTTCACTTGGAGAGGGAATACACATCTCTGCTTGTCGTTTCTCAAAATATCCCACGTCACACAGACAGGCGGGCTCGACACAGCCTAGTTTCAGCTCTGGGCATGTCGGAGGCATTTTTCATATCTTGACATGATTTGTGGCAAGACGTCACGGCTGCATCTATAGTATTTCTCATTTGGTGGACACTCTGTAAAATAGCTATCAGTGTTATTGGAAATATTTTTAACCGCTTTGCCCGCCTGAATTATAGAATAGAATAGAATTAGTTTATTGATTGAATTACCACTACAGACACTAAATAAAAAACACAGGCTTAAACTAATTACAAATTACATAATAATTAGTGTGCTGCAGCAAAGCAAAATGGCCATAACTCAGCGGTCTTATTCTCCACTGGAAAGTGCCTTTTCCCAGGGTGAAAGGTAAGCAGTATGTCCTTCTCAGTACTTCTATGTGTATGCGAAATTTCAGGAAAGATTATGGATCAGTTGTTGAAGCGTGAAGAGGTAACTGTTAGAATACCTTTCATTCCTAAAAATGCAATGTTCCCGTGGTAAATTTACGCGGACGAAGCCGCGAGCAAAAAGCGGCGTCGTGTCGTATCAAGACCTTAAACGTAAAGCCGAGAACAGAGAAGTATGGCGTATACACCACCGACAAGAGCGCGGCTCTTAAATAAGAAGAAGAAAAAGACGAGTGATACAAGTAGTCAAATTTTAATTTGGTCAAGTTTAATAACAATGGAGAATCATTAATTTATTTTACATATTTTGAGCATACACTTGCCATGGTAGAAGGGTGTAAATAAATAATAATGAACTTTGCCTTTTAAAGAGGACATTCATGGAGAGGAATACACATCCCTGCATCGTTTCTCAAATATCCCACGTCACACAGACAGGCGGGCTCGACACAGCCTAGTTTCAGCTCTGGGCATGTCGGAGGCATTTTCATATCTTGACATGATTTGTGGCAGACGTCACGGCTGCATCTATAGTATTTCTCATTTGGTGGACACTCTGTAAAATAGCACAAGTGTTATTGAAATATTTTTAACCGCTTTGCCCGCCTGAATTATAGAATAGAATAGAATTCGTTTATTTGAATTACCACAGACACTAAATAAAAAACACAGGCTTAAACTAATTACAAATTACATAATAATTAGTGTGCTGCAGCAAAGCAAAATGGCCATAACTCAGCGGTCTTATTCTCCACTGGAAAGTGCCTTTTCCCAGGGTGAAAGGTAGCGTATGTCCTTCTCAGTACTTCTATGTGTATGCGAAATTTCAGGAAGATTGGATCAGTTGTTGAAGCGTGAAGAGGTAACTGTTAGAATACCTTTCATTCCTAAAATGCAATGTTCCCGTGGTAAATTTACGCGGACGAAGCCGCGAGCAAAAGGTAGTTGAAATATAAAACATTCATACTTCTATATCTATAACCAACCATCGATACTAATATAATTAATACGAAAGTATGAATTAACTACACTACTAAACTATATCGTTTTAGCGGATAAACCGGCTGGATGGATTGTGATGTTTTGATATAAATACAAGTAACACGTAGGTTACATAAAAAAAAAAACAATGTTCTATTGCTGCAATGGAGGGATCGAAGGTGGAACAGGCAAAGATACAAAATAATGACTTCTTTATAGAAGTATGCTATCTATATTGGACTAGAAAATTGTAACTTACCAAAAGCACCTGGATCATTCCAACTATATGTTGGCGGTTCTACAAAAAAAAAACAAATCACGTACATACATCTACTAATACTATGAACGCCAAAGTTTGGATTTGCCTTGGCCGTTAGTTGAACGGCGCCATTTAATAAAGTGGCTGGGCAGTTTATTGAACGGCTAATTTAACCAGTTGGCTGCGACTACTTTCTAACTAAAATAAAGAATTCGTTTCTCCATGATAAAGCAATTTTTTTTTCTCATTGTTACAGACCAATTACTCTGTAGGTATATAAAATTTCCGCTTTTCACTTATTCCGCTATCTGCCGCAAGGGAAATCTGTACGCAACCAATAAATAGCGCATCTTTGGCAAAATCCTGGAGATTCACTCATGTTTTTATTTACACAGGCAAGATTTTAACTTAGCCGTTCAATAAGGCAAAGTTGAATCTGTACTTCAACTCGATTTTAACTTTGTATTTACAGTTTTCAGATTTATTATTTTACAACTGCTCTGATATATATCTTATATTGCTCGCTGGCATGTTTATTTATGATTCCAGTTAAACGATATGTAACATTTAAAATGATATCTTTTGATGTTATCAAATATTATTATTTAATTGTTATAAGTATTTGATGTTATTGACGTTATTTTTCAAAGCTAATAGAGATGGTTATTGACGAACAAATAAGTGTTAACAAAACTCAAAAAAAAATATGTATTTTTAAATTTTAAAATTGAGCTCGCAGAGTAAGTTTAAAAATAATTGTTATGGGAAAAAAATACAAGTACTACCTATCCAACTCACCACAGTCATACGTACGGACACAAACACCCTGTTTGTTTCTTAGAAAACCGATTTCACATATACATCCAGGTTGGTTACAGCTTGGCGATAACATTGGACAAGAAAATGGTGGATAGTTCATATCATCACACGTCTTATGACATACTTCGCTAACGCACCTGTGGTATATTTCATTTGCTGGACAAGCTACAAGCAAAATTGTACAGTTATATACAAAATTTTAACACAAAATCCCACCCCGGGGCTTCACCCCCGCATTAATTTTTGATGAAAAGAACCTTATGTGTAAGACGAGGTTTTTTGTTACACGTACATATATAAAATTTTATCGAAATTGTCAAGTAGTTTTCAAGGCGTTATCAAAGAGGATGTAATAACTACGAAGTTTTTAGTTACGTGAAAGAGTAACAAACATACATCCATTGTCACAAAGTTTCACGTTTATAATGCAAAGTACAATTCAAGAAACAGTAAGAATTATTCAATTTAGACTACTTTTCTACTGATCATTTTGTAAATTCATGATCGGTGATAAGATTCATCTAATAATTATTAGATGACGCTCATGAAAACAATGAAAATTATCTAAAAGTCTCACCTATAGCTTGATCCATCGTCATCATTTGTGAGTACACTGATGATAAAAGAGCAAACAAACAAATACACAATAAACACGCCATTCCTATTAGGTCCGATCTCTTTCAATGATAGAATAGAAGAAAACACGCAAACCTTATTTATATAGTTTGATTTTATCAGTATGTTTTCATTCATCTGTGTGATTTGTCCGTATATATTTATTTATTTACTAGCTTTTGCCCGCGGCTTCGCCCGCGTGAATTTCCCACGGGAACAGTGCTTTTTCCCGGGATAAAAAGTAGCCTATGTGCTATTCCAGGTCATTATCTACCTCTGTACCAAATTTCATCGAAATCCGTCCAGTAGATTTTGCGTGATTGAGTAACAAACATCCTCACAAACTCACAAACTCACAAACTCACAAATTCACAAACTCACAAACTCACATCCAAACTTTCGCATTTATAATATTATAGTATATAGTATGGATATAATAAAACAGTAAAAATATAATAGAAAGCAAAAATTTTTTTTTTGGAATTCCTTGTCTGTCTGTCTGTCTGTATGTATGATCACGCTAATCTCCGAAAGTACTGGACTGATTTGAATGAAACTTTTTTTGTTGTATAGCTATTAAGCCTGGGCAACATTTAGGCTATAATTGATTTTGAAACAGAACAGTTAAACTATAAGAAATATGGAAATGGTGCCTTAACAAAAGTCGTTCAACCTGATGAGCATTTGCTGCTGGCCTATAAAAATTGAAGATCTGAAACATCTGATGAAAAGCTCCAAGAGACCAGCTACACTATAATATATATGGAAATGGCGCCTTAGAAAAATGTTTCAACCTGATGAGCATTTTCTGCTGACGTATAAAAATTGAAGATCATGGAACATCTGATGAAGAACTCCAAGAGACCAGCTACTCTATAAAATAAATGGAAATAGGGCCTTAGCAAAAGTTCTTCAACCTGATGAGCATTTTCTACTGACGTATAAATAGTCAGGACACGGGATAGAACAAAGAGGGACTCGGGGTGGGAGTGGTGGTACACGGAAAATTGTAGATAACGAACAGATGAAGATCGTTTATTGAATGAAATATCTCTTTTGATTCATTTTAACACCGCAACTGTACTACGAGTACCTAATATATTCCCGCGGGACACAGGATAACCATATGGCTGAAATTTTGAGTACTGGAGTTTAGGTTACTACAGTTTGGAACACGAAAAGATTTTCATCTAAGCTAAACTTACGCGGGCGAAGCTGCGGGTAACAGCTAGTCTATACTATAATTAAACGTATCAACCTGTAATCTATAATAACCTGAATCTAAAGGTTTTATTACCTATTTATGAGTACACCGTGGTCGCTCACGCTCTGAACTGGGGAGACAGAGTGAGTTCGGCAACACCTGGAGTGACAGAGCAGCCCTATTTAGGGGTAGCACTGCTCTCCTTGCTCAGCCTTGGAGGGGGCTAGAAAAGGTGCCCCAAAATTGCTCGCCCCAACCTGTATGGATGGTAGTAACTGCGGCTGCCACCGCATCAATAATTTCGTGGTCGTCGTAACAATAAAAATGCTATTAAAAACACCTAAAAAACTAGACATGACTTTTGGCGCATGGAATGTAAGAACATTACTTGACCGCAAAGATAATATCTGTCCCGAGCGAAAGACTGCCATTGTAGCTCGTGAGCTTTCACGCTATAACGTGGATGTGGCTGCTATCAGCGAAACACATCTCGCCGACGAAGGGGAGCTGGTGGAGCACGGTGGTGGATACACTTTCTTCTGGAAAGGCCTCGCTTCCTCCGAACAGCGGCAATCGGGCGTGGGATTTGCGGTTAAGAATCAGCTCATGACACAGCTGCAAGAGTATCCGGTACATATCTCAGACCGAATCACAACTTTGCGCCTTCATCTTGATGACAATAACTACCTCAATGTCATCAGTGTCTACGCTCCCACGCTAGACAAATCTGATGACATTAAGGACAAGTTTTACGAGGAGCTGACTAACTGTCTCGAAAGCGTACGTCCCAGAGAACAGATCCTTTTACTGGGGGATTTCAATGCCAGAGTAGGACAGGATTTCATGGCTTGGCCTAATATCCTAGGCAGACACGGAGTGGGCAGCATGAACGATAACGGACAGCTGCTACTTAATCTTTGTGCCCAATTTCATCTTGCGATCACGAACACTATGTTTAGACTTCCCGCCAAGCACAAGAATACGTGGATGCACCCAAGATCAAAACACTGGCATTTGATAGATTACGCTATAGTGAGGCAAAAAGATGTTTCCCAAGTCCAAATCACCCGTGTCATGCGTGGTGCACACTGCTGGACAGATCACCGGCTTGTAGTCACTAAACTGCGTCTCCGCCTCCGGCGTCCTCGTAGGTCCGTTAGAATAAAGCCACCAAGCATAAATTTGGACAGGCTTAAGCATCTCGGGATGAGGGAGAAATACGCCGAAGCCTTGGCTACTGCCCTGCCGCTAAAAAAAAACGGAGGTCGGTGAAGTTGATGTTGACTGGGGGACTCTATCTTCTCACATTTTAGACATCGCCTCGGACACCTTGGGTCGAAAACTCCGGAAGAACGAGGATTGGTTTGATGAGAATGATGGAGTTCTTAGGGAGGCAATTGACAAACACCGACATCTCCTCAGGCAACACAGGAGGAACCAACGTAGTGTTGTGGAGATTAGGCAGAGTGACCTGGAGCTGCGTAAACTAACTCGGGAAACCAAGAACAAATGGTGGCAGGATAAGGCTCGTCACATGCAATGGCTAGCAGATAACAACCGGCTAGGGGAATTCTACAGCGAGGTTCGAAAGTTGATAGGTACAACTTCACTTGCAAAAGTGCCGCTTAAGCCTGCTAATGGTGAAGGTCTTCTTAGAAGCAAGGAGGAAGTTATTACGCGATGGGCGGAATATTTCAACACTTTGCTTAATGTACACCGATCTGCTGATTTGGAACACATCAACTCAATCCCTCAACTGCCCATATCTACCGAGCTAGATGAGCCATTGTCACGTGACGAGGTTATACTTGCAATAAATCAACAGCAGAACAAGCGAGCGGTTGGTGTCGATTTTATACCAGGTGAACTACTAAAATACGGTGGTGAGGAACTACATTCGGCAATATGGGAGCTTTTTAATCTTATGTGGAATAAAGAACAGGTTCCTTCAACTTTTAAAATTTCGCGTATAAGGGCTCTATATAAAGGCAAGGGTGACCGATCCGATTGTGGTTCCTATCGCGGTATTTCCCTTTTATCAGTCTCTGGAAAAATCTTCGCCAGAGTATTACTTAATCGCCTGATGAAAATATCAGAAAGGCTGTTGCCCGAAACGCAGTTTGGCTTCCGACCTGACCGAGGTACGTGCGAAGCTATCTTCTCAGTGCGTCAATTGCAAGAGAAAAGCAGAGAACAGGGCCGTCCCATGTACCTGTGCTTTGTGGACCTTGAGAAGGCTTTCGACAGTGTGCCTCGAGAAGCCCTCTGGACGGTGCTAAGGAGAATAGGGTGCACAGAGAAGTTTGTGAGACTCCTCAGACTCTTCCACGACGACATGCAGTGCTGCGTCTCTGTCGACGACGAACAATCAGAGTTCTTTCCCGTTACCTGTGGGGTCAAACAAGGTTGCGTTCTCGCACCTACATTGTTCGCGTTGTATTTTGCGGTCGTAGTCCGAGAGGTCTTACAATCTTCTTCTGAAGGTGTTCGCATCCGCTTCCGCACCGATGGCAACATTTTTAATCTGGCGAGGCTTAAAGCCCACACAAAAGTTTCACACGAGATGGTCACTGAGATTATTTACGCAGATGACCTATGCTTTGTGACTGAATCCTCTGACGGCCTGCAACAGCTCATGTCCGAATTCGACAAGGCTTGCCGAAAATTCGGCCTAAAAATCAGCGTTAAAAAGACGGAAGTGATGTCTCTGGACATAGACGGTCACAAGGCGCTGAATATCAACCTTGGCGAGGATGAGCTGATGCAGGTCGACAAGTTCCGATACCTGGGGAGCACCTTAACATCCAAATGCGACCTGGATTCAGAGATCAACAGCAGGATCGGAGCTGCAGCTGCAGCATTCGGCAAGTTGAATACCAAGGTCTTCTGTTCGCATGATATAAAGTTAAGTACGAAGATCTCAGTATACATGGCAATCGTGCTGCCTAACCTTCTGTATGCTGCGGAAACCTGGACTCTTTACCGCCGACACATCTGCATGTTAGACCGATTCCACCTCAAATGTCTGCGAAAGATTATGAACATCAGATGGTCTGATCGCGTGCGGAACACCGAAGTGCTGCGACGAGCGAATGTGGGTGGCATTGAGGCTTACCTGATGCGGCGACAGCTTCGGTGGTGCGGTCACGTGTCAAGGATGGCAGAACAGAGGGTTGCTAAGCACATCTTCTACTCAGAACTTGAGGAGGGCAAGCGCAAGCATGGCGGACAACTCCTCAGGTACAAAGATGTGCTGAAGCGGCATATGAAGCGCTGCGGCATAGAGCCCTCTCAGTGGGAGGAGCAAGCCGCTCAAAGACCGGAATGGAGGGCTTTGGTTAAAACCAAAGTCCTTGACTTTGAAATCAAACGACGCGCTGAGCTCGACACCAAGCGCGATGAGTTAAAAGCCCGACCACCTGTGCTAACTCAATATAATTATAATAATGGTGTGCTCACATGCCCGCAATGTGCGAGGATCTTTTCCAATAAGATTGGCTACATAAGCCACATGCAAGCGCACGAGAGAGCCCTTAATTCTTGAAGTGGTCGCCATGACCGAAATCGGTCGGACACAATCATCATCATGAGTACACGGTGCCTGACTGTATGATAGATTGGAAAATTGATGAAATCGCTGAACGTGAGACTTGACATTTTGCAGTGCACTTTTATTTATTTTATTTTTTATTTTTATTTTATTAGAGACAGCAAACAGCAACATTACAAATATACAATAAAACAAGTTTACATAAAAATCTTTAATAGCAATGCCGCCTACAGCGCAAAAACAATTGAAAAACAACTGATTAAAGAATGATATTATTATCTATACATATAATAAAACAGTAAAAATATTTTGTCTGTACATTTAGTATTTTTGATTAAAATAGAAAGAGGGACACTTAAAAAGAACAATAGAAAGCAAAAAAAAAAATTTGGAATTTCTTGTCTGTCTGTCTGTATGTATGTACGCGTTTCACGCAAAAACTACTGGACGGAATTGAATGAAACTTTTTTTGTTTTATAGCTATTAAGCCTGGGCAACATATAGGCTATAATTAATTTTGAAAACTGAAACACCTGATGAAGAACCATAACAGAACAGCTTAACTATAAGAAATATGGAAATGGTGCCTTAACAAAAGTCGTTCAACCTGATGAGCATTTTCTATTGACGTATAAAAATTTAAGATCTGGAACATCTGATGAAAAGCTCCAAGAGACCAGCTACACTATAACATATATGGAAATGGCGCCTTTGCAAAAACCGTTCGACCTGATGAGCATTTTCTGCTGACGTATAAAAATTGAAGATCTGGAACATCTGATGAATAACTTCAAGAGACCAGCTAAGTACACTATAACATATACGGAAATGGCGCCTTAGCAAAACTTGGTTAATCTGATGAGCATTTTCTGTAGACGTATAAAAATCGAAGATTGGAACACAGGAAACAGTTTGGAACACAAAAAGACTTTTCATCTAAGCCAAAGTCACGCGGGCGAAGCCGCGGGCAACAGCTAGTGTATATTTAAAAATTACAGAAAAAATACAAAATTCTGTATGTTTATAAAGACTTTTCTCCCCAACAGAACTCAAATCAGCGTGAATATTATAGGCCTCCGTTAATTAGGAAAACGGAAAATGTACACAGAAGTTTGTACCCACGACAAACATGGCATTGGATCATTTAAATTCCGTGCTTTGGTGGAATTCAATTTCTGTGTTCTCAGAATTCCCCGAATCAAATTGAATAATTAGGTAGCAGAATCATGTAATACATTCCGTTTAATTAATTAAAGGGAAAAGTCGTGCAAACAGGAATTTTATTTGGAGAAAACCTCATTTAATATTATTTTTATTTTGTAAATAACAACCGCATTATTATATTCTTACAGCATATTATTCGACCTATTGATCATCAACTCAACATCCTTAACAATTTAATATATAGTTAAGAGGAATCAAGTATGATGAATTAAATTATGAATGGTACCTATCATGGGAATTTGTAATTTGACGTAGAGTTGGTATTTTCCGTTTGTAGTAAACGTAAATGACAGTACAACGACAATCTATATATATATATAAAAGAACAAGGGTGATTGATAATACCTAATAAAGAATTATCGGGAATTTTAACATCATATAAAGGTTAGTGCAAATTCTGAGAAGACCACAAGACATTAATTACTTGTGTAATTGAATGTAGAGGAATATAAGCTGATATTATTTAGATAAGAATAATTCATCATCAGCCATTTTAATGTCATTGTCTCCATTGCCGGGGTAATGGCCTTCCTTATGGATGAATAAAGAGAATGGGGCTTGACCCACCCACTAAAGGCCCACTGAAGCAATGAAGAGCTCGAAATAATGTACATTTTTAGTCACCCATCCCATGACAGACCATTACGAAAGTTGCAGGCAGAACACGCTTACCACTTTACCACCAACCTCCTTTTCTCTCAAAATAAGCACAGTATAATAATTCTGAATTGACATTAACGAAGATTATTTTATTCCGGAATTTCCTAAAACGAGGATATTTTTTTTATAATTTTTAGTAAGTTTTCTAAAGGATACGAAGGCTTTGTGGGCAAAAAACTGATGCCAGCGAAGATAAATTTTCCAGCCTCCTGAACCGACTTTCGGACTATGAATATGGCGACCCTACTCATACGACATAGTGATTTACTCCACATTCGCCCTACACGCTTCGTCCCACACAAAAAATTCAATGTTTGCCCTACATTTTACGTCTGTTTTGCCCCAATATATAAGGTGGACTCAAATTAACTACAAATATTTTCAAGACTGGCTCCAGGAGGCTAAATAAACGTATTGGAGATAAAATTTTAAAAATCGATACGCTAGTTTTTATTTTATTTTTTCTAACAAAAAAGATATTATAAAATGATGACATTTAGTATCATACTGTAGATACATGTTAGACAATTCATTCATCTATTATTCTATTATATGGGTGGAGCATATGCTCCACCCACCAAATAATAGTAGAATGAAATTGATTTGCCGTCTTCCTCTTTTTTATCAAAAGTGCGTGGAAGACAGAGATGACAAGCGATTTATTAAAGTCAAGCGTCATGCTCGAAAGTGCATTACTCTCGACTCGTCACAATCGCGCCAGTTTCGGAACATAAATTGTTTCTATTTAATACTAGCTGTCGCCCGCGGCTTCGCCCGCGTGAGTTTCGCTTAGATGAAAAATCTTTTTGTGTTCCAAACTGTTTCATATGTTTCGGATTTTCGATTTTTATGCGTCTACAGAAAATGTTCATCAGATTAATCAAGTTTTGCTAAGGCGCCATTTCCATATAATATGTTATTGTGTAGCTGGTCTCTTGGAGTTATTCATCAAATGTTCCAGATCATCAATTTTTATACTACAGCGGAAAATGCTTATCAAGTTGAACTATTTTTGCTAAGGCGCCATTTCCATACGCGTTATAGTGTAGCTGGTCTCTTGGAGCTTTTCATCAGATGTTCCATATCTTCAATTTTTATACGTCAGCAGAAAATGCTCATCAGGTTGAACGACTTTTACTAAGGCGCCATTTCCATATATGTTATAGTGTAGCTGGTCTCTTGCAGTTCTTCATCAGATGTTCCAGATTATCAATTTTTATACGTCAGCAGAAAATGCTCATCAGGTTGAACGACTTTTGTTAAGGCACCATTTCTTATAGTTTAACTGTTCTGTTTTGGTTCTTCATCAGGTGTTCCAGTTTTCAAAATCAATTATACCCTAAATGTTGCCCAGGCTTAATAGCTACACAACAAAAAACGTTTCATTCAAATCGGTTCAGTACTTTCGGAGATTAGCGTGATCATACATACAGACAGACAGACAAGAAATTCCAAAAAATTTTTTTTGCTTTTTATAATTTTTTTTAAGTGTCCCTCTTTCCATTTCAGTCAAAAATACTAAATGTACAGACAAAATATTTTTACTGTTTTATTATATGTATAGATTTTAATCCTGTTTTGCTCCGGATTTTACGTCTGATTCGCCTTGCTTATTTTTTTTTTTGTTATAGTTTCTGGTATAGACAAAAATGACGAAGGACAGTATGAAAGAAGTTATGTGGGGCGAAAAAGGATATATATTATACGTGAGGCGAAAGCGGAAATTTTTGAAATTTAGGGCAAAACTGTAGGGCAAATGTAGAACAAACCAACATAGTGCGCAACTGTCGGGTACCAATTTATTACGGTAGCGAGTAAGTGATAAAGTTGAATTATATGTCAACTTTCGTCTCGCGAATTAGAGCTGTTAGGAATATGGGAATAACGAAATTGGACTTACGATGTTTTGAATACAGTTTTATTGCATAACTTTGGGGCAATACATTTTACGTGAGTTACAATCTTGTTTGAGTCTCTCTTTCTCTCATTTCGCGTGCAAGTGGCTTTACGAGTATCAGATTATTTTAGCTCGATATCCACAGCGCAATCCACTTCCAAAATTTTCTTTTGTGTGATATGGGCACGTTGCCGCGGGGCTACGCTCTTGAGGGGCTTAACAAATTGTATTTTTTTTAACTTAGTTTTTAATTTTAGTAGGTATTTTAAATAGGCTTTTAGTTTAGTTTTTAATATTTATCTTTAAAATAATTAATTGTAATGATGTAATTGTGTTGTCTTAATTATAATAATTGTAAGAAAATAAATAACATAGGTTTGCATCTAATTTAAGTATTTCAATGATGTCGCGTCCCTCTGCATCTTTTATCGCATTATTTACAATGGGGAATGTTCGCAGGAGCTGTTCGACCTTGTACCAGCCGCTCTATTCCACCACCGTACCACCCGCCTTAAGCAGAAGTACCACCCCCACCACCTTGATGGCTGGTGTTCAACCACCGCTCGTTTTTCGCGCAGCTTTTTACTGCGCTGTACTAAATTGTGGAATAATCTTCCCTCAGCGGTGTTCCCGAATAGGTTCGACATTGAAGCCTTCAAGAAAAGAGCCTATCGCTTTCTCAAAAAGTCGGCAACACATCAGTGACCTTCTTGGGTCGTTGGTGTCTATGGACTGCGGTGTTTGCTTACCATAAGGCAACCCGCATGCTCGTTTGCCTACTATTCTATAAAAAAAATGAACGGGAAATTCTTACTTTTTTACTAGGTATACATATATTTACCACTGTCCTCAAGGTTAAAGTGAAGAAATCGAAGATTCAAGAACAAGTGTAGTTCAATACTATAGGCAAAGCAGTTTGAACGGCAGGAGATACCTATGCCCAGCAGTAGGAAAATTAGAAAAAAATGAATTGTATCAAGGGAGCAAGATATTATAAATCTAAATAAACTAAATAAAGTACCTATACCTACCTACCACTTGTACCAACGATACAAAAAAAAATTGCATAAAACACAACAACTTATTATAAAATAACCATTTACTGATTTTTTTAAAGAAAAAAGTAACAATATTTAGGCATTCCATCCGAGGCAACACTCGATTACGCAGCCACTAGAATACTGTCAGTTTGTAAACAAAAAATATGAATATTTTTCGTAAAATCTGACGCCACCGCACACCGCAGCGTGAGTGAACTTATAAATATTTTTCTGAATTCATAAAGAGACCGAGGGCAGCTATTTAAATTGTTTCATGAATAGAGAAGTTTGTACGTTGGGTGTGTTTATTCTGCGTAGTTAACTCTAAAAATTGCTATGGAAATTAAAAATTTCGTCGCAGAAAAATTAAAATATTTCACGATTATGTTCCGAAACCAACTTCGTGTATTCGTGATTTTTTTATGAATTTTGAATATAAATGAACTTGCAACACAAAAATATAATGAAGATTTTCGCACTTTAGCGAGCCAATCCGCCCGCTGGGCCATGTTGGGGACTTCAACTCAAACTCAAACATCTTTAGTGCGATAACTGTGTAGTTAAAGGTACAAATGGTCCTTTAAATAGATAGTTAAACAGTTTACCCTTTCAGGCATAAAATATTTTTAACAAATCATTCCTAGTAGATGAAAATAGAAAAAGTCGATTTTGATATTTTGTTGCCTTACTATCTTGCCATCGTAAGAGCACCAAGTGAAATGTTGTCTATAAGTTCACCACCAGGTAAGCTTGGGTTGCCAAATTATTCCTTATCTCACTTGGTTTTTGATACGAAAACTTCAGATAACTATAAATTAGACTGAGATCAAAAGATCGCCTATTTAGCCCTTGTTCGGTAAAAATCGACTTGAGCTCTTGTTTTCACCAACACCAAAATACAAAATCAAAAATTCTTTATTAAAAAATATTACCGAATCTATATCTATACATATAATAAAACAGTAAAAATATTTTGTCTGTACATTTAGTATTTTTGACTAAAATGGATAGAGGGACACTTAAAAAGAACAATAGAAAGCAAAAAATTTTTTTTGGAATTTCTTGTCTGTCTGTCTGTCTGTCTGTATGTATGTACGCGTTTCACGCAAAAACTACTGGACGGATTTGAATGAAACTTTTTTTGTCGTATACTATATATATAAATACTATATATATTGTTAGCTGCCCCGAGTGTGGATTGACGGGAAAGCGATGACAGCGCTCTCTGGCGGTTGAATTTGAAGCGTGCGGACGTGTCGTTTCGTGCTCCCATTTTTCCGAGTTTATTTTTGCCAATCAATTTATTTTCGCTATTTGCTAGTAATTGTTAATTGTTTTGATTTAAAAATAATTAAAATTGTTCTTATCGCAGTTGCACTTTTATTTTTAAAATTCAAATAACTTTGAGTAGCTAAAATCAGAAGTGTGATATTACTTCATACCCACATTTCTGTTGTGAATTCAAATTGATTGGCATTGAAAAGCGTATAATGGGTAGAAAAAATAAGTCTCATAGTCGTAAGCGACATACTGGTGATTCGGATAAAAATTATTTAGGTATACGTGTGCGTAAAGATAGTGACCGAAAACGACGATCGCAGAGACGGACGCCCGGCGTTGAAGGGCTTGAGCGCGGGAGTCGCCGGCGCCGCCGCGATTGCTCGCGACGTCGTCGTCGCAGCTCGCATTCTTATGACGGTAGTGTGAGGCGGTCCCGGAGCCGCTCGCCCAGGAGACGTTCTGCTGATGGCTGTGTTCGTCGCTCGCGGTCTCGTTCGAATTATCGTGATACGCGATAGCGTCATGTATCTCGTAGCCGCGAAGTTCGTACCCCAGTTTTATCGCGAAGCGGTATCAAATCCTTAAATTCTATTGCGGCGCGATTAGAAGCGTTAGAGGATCGTTCGCGTGTTACGGAGTTGCCGGAGCTGTCTACGGGACGAGCAACGGAGCAGATCGTTGAAGCTATACACTCGTTAAGATCGGTGAGTTCTCGTAATTATTTCATCTCAAATTTTGATCCCAATCTTCACGATGTGGAGGTGTGGTTTGATGAAGTAGACAGGGCAAAAATCGCCAACCGATGGGATGATTATGAGTGCTTGTAACGTATTGGAAACTGTTTGAAAGGGGACGCTCAAGTCTGGTTAAATGAGTGGGTCTCGTCTACCGCGCCTGGAGTAACTTTAAAAAGGATTTTAAACCCTTATGCGTTAAGAGTGTCGATATTGCGACAATTTTGTATGAAGTTATGTGTACCGATTCAGACAGTTTCTGTACATACGCAGAGTATGGGCGTAGGTCTCTGTTACGCTTGCGAATTGTAAAGGGCCTTAGCGATGACGCCGATAAGCTCATAGCGGCAATAATTATTCAGGGAATTAAAAATCCACATGTGAAAGCATCTGCCACCAATGCTGCTTTACTACCAAACGGTATTGTCAACTTTTTAGCTACATTCATAAAACCTAGCAAGAGCGTGGCGGTAGATGCTCACACTCATCGTAAAAATGTATCGAAAAACGAGGGTAGTTCGAAACAATGCTTTAAGCGCCCAGCTGATATTAAGTGTTACAAATGTGGCGTTACGGGACATAAGCAAGCGGATTGTCCTAAAAAGGAATCGATTGATACTAGCGAAAAACCAAAACATGATGTATTCAATAAGCGTAAAAGTGTAATCATATGTGTTTATTGTAAGAAACCCGGTCATGATCATGACATTAACGAATGTTTTGCGAAACAACGTGCACAGCAACAAAATCGTACTAGCGTTAATTTTTGCTTGTCGCCTACAGTCGCAAAGATATAATAGTCAGGTAGGCGTCGTTATAGAGGGATTCCCGTTGATGTTTTTGTTTGATTTTGTTGTGTCACCGCAAAATTTTTGTTTTTGATATACAGAGGTGCTATAGGTAGGCATGTCTCTGATATCCTCATCGGTTTGACGTGACGCTTACTATTGAACTAAGCAGGTACCTAGATTATATTTCGCTTAATTTACTTTTAGTATCGGATGTATGCTCGATGAATGTATGAATGTTACCGTTACAATATGCCCCTTTGTGCTGGATAGGGTTGGCGTTACCTACATGCGTACGAAAATTCACAACCGTCAACCCATGATACTGTTTTAAATGGAACGGTACTCACGGGTGTGACCCACTTTAGAGTCGCTGTGGGCACGTCATGTGTTTCTCGTCCACATGTCATTGTTTACATTCTGGGTACAAATGCAAAGTACTTAGCTGCATATTAGGCCTGATGTTCCATTCTCCTGATTAGGTGGAACATTATGTACGTACTGTACTGTAGAGGAAAACAACAATAACAATTTTGGGCTGATGAGTTGCGGCAATTACAACTAATCTTTAAAAGCTATTCCCGAGCAGAAGATATCACAGACTTCTGTTCTGAACCCCAACGTCGAGCACGAGAATACTGTGCCAGCGATAACGGTGTTGGTGAGAGATGGGTCTCAGGAGTCTTCTGTACAAAGTCGTAAGTCAAAAAGAGGGGTCATTAGATAAAGGACAGCCGAACTGTTGTTGCGAAATCAAAAGCAGCAGGATGATAAAGTAAATGAGAACAGGCGTGCCCGACGTACCTTTGGCGAAGGTGACATGGATTTTGTTATCAAGTACTTGCAGCCAAAAGGAAAATTGGATCCTGGGATGCGAGGACCCACAGAGGAGTTCACAGGGTCCTGGCTAATGACCGCTATGAGCTGAAGTTAATGGCTGGAGCTTACGGGAACACGACGAATGCTGCCGCTGTTCATGGTCCCTTGGAGAGGTAAACCTGCACTTCCTTTTGAAGGTGAGTGCCAAGTCTGGGCAGTATGCCGAAATTCGTGCCTATGCTGACAGCCACCGGGAGGTATGCTCAAATTTATAGCCTATGCCTACGGTGTGAAATCTTGGGCGGTATGCCGAAATTAGTGCCTATGCCGACGAGTCGCCGGGAGGTATGCTCAAATCATAGCCTATGCCTACGGTGGGAAATCTTGGGCGGTATGCCGAAATTAGTGCCTATGCCGACGAGTCGCTGGGTGGTACGCTGAAACTAACGCCTATGCCAACAGTGTTCCCTGCATGAATTGGTCGACCAATGTATTTGTGTTGTAGTTAGAAACAATTTTTGCTTATTGTGCATGTTCTCTGTGACTGTTTTGTTATTTTGATGTTGGTCAAATCATAAACATTGATTCCAATTTTCAGATAATAAACAATGATGTGTTGGGCCTAGAAAGTGATGAGGACAAAGCCCTTAAAATGCTTCCGGGCCCTTCTGCTTTGTTGGGTCCATCTCAATTGCCTGACGATGACCTGCCCATGAAATCTAACATGGACCCTGTTGAGGACAACAGGATGTCAGGAGAGGCCGTGTTAGCTGCCCCGAGTGTGGATTGACGGGAAAGCGATGTCAGCGCTCTCTGGCGGTTGAATTTGAAGCGTGCGGACGTGTCGTTTCGTGCTCCCATTTTTCCGAGTTTATTTTTGCCAATCAATTTATTTTCGCTATTTGCTAGTAATTGTTAATTGTTTTGATTTAAAAATAATTATAATTGTTCTTATCGCAGTTGCACTTTTATTTTTAAAATTCAAATAACTTTGAGTAGCTAAAAATATATTAAGCCTGGGCAACATATAAGCTATAATTGATTTTGAAAACTGGAACACCTGATGAAGAACCATAGCAGAACAGCTAAACTATAAGAAATATGGAAGTGGTGCCTTAACAAAACCTGATGATCATTTTCTGCTGACGTATAAAAATTGAAGATCTGGAACATCTGATGAAGAACTGCAAGAGACCAGCTACACTATAAAATATATGAAAATGGCGCCTTTGCAAAAGTCGTTCAACCTGACGAGCATTTTCTGCTGACGTATAAAAATTAAAGATCTGGAACATCTGATGAATAACCCCAAGAGACCAGCTTCATTCATTATAACATATATATATATACTAGCTGTCGCCCGCGGCTTCGCCCGCGTGACTTTGGCTTAGATGAAAAGTCTTTTTGTGTTCCGAACTCTTTCCTGTGGTCCAATCTTCCATTTTTATACGTCTACAGAAAATGCCCATCAGATTAACCAAGTTATGCTAAGGCGCTAGTGTAGCTGGTCTCTTGAAGTTATTTATCAGATGTTCCAGATCTTCAATTTTTATACGTCAGCAGAAAATGCTCATCAGGTCGAACTGTTTTTGCTAAGGCGCCATTTCCATATATGTTATAGTGTAGCTGGTCTCTTGGAGCTTTCATCAGATGTTCCAGATCTTCAATTTTTATACGTCAGCAGAAAATGCTCATCAGGTTGAACGATTTTTGCTAAGGCGCCATTTCCATATATGTTATAGTGTAGCAGGTCTCTTGGAGCTTTTCATCAGATGTTCCAGATCTTCAATTTTTATACGTCAGTAGAAAATGCTCATCAGGTTGAACGATTTTTGTTAAGGCACCATTTCTATATTACTTATAGTTTAGCTGTTCTGTTATGGTTCTTCATCAGGTGTTCCAGTTTTCAAAATGAATTATAGCCTATATGTTGCCCAGGCTTAATAGCTATACAACAAAAAAAGTTTCATTTAAATCCGTCCAGTAGTTTTTGCGTGAAACGCGTACATACATACAGACAGACAGACAGACAGACAAGAAATTCCAAAAAAAATTTTTTGCTTTCTATTGTTCTTTTTAGGTCTCCCTTTATCCATTTCAGTCAAAAATATTAAATGTACAGACAAAATATTTTTACTGTTTTATTATATGTATAGATATGGAAATGGCGCCTTAGCAAAACTTGATTAATCTGATGAGCATTTTCTGTAGACGTATAAAAAATCGAAGATCCGTCTGAAACAGAAGAAACATCTGAAACAGTTTGGAACACAAAAAAACTTTTCATCTAAGCGAAACTCACGCGGGCGAAGCCGCGGGCAACAGCTAGTACTATATAAACTATAAAGTTCTTTTATTCTTTCAGAACATAAATTAAACTAATTTTGTATTTCATATGACGCGTATTTAAATGATTTTCGGTTCCTGTAAATAAATTTTATTTTATCTGTGTAAAAATAAATTAAAAAATTATGTTGGTTCTTCAATTATAAACTAGGTACTTATTTATTTTATTAATTTCGTTTCCATTGACTTGAATATTTAATTTTCCTCTAAAGTGTTTTAGTAAACATTCCTGAATAGAACCAGTGAATGTCTTTGTTCCAGCCACCGAGACACACTGTATGTACCTGACAGATCATAAATCCACGGAGCTCTTTCTTCGCCGTCGAGCAAATAACTCAAGCCGAAGACAACTTGTCTTGCTTGGATATACAGTTGTAAGGGAATTTCTTTGCAACCTGAGAGTATTTAAATCTTTAGTAATACAATATTATTTGTGTATGAAAAAAAAAAAAAAAACTGATATTTTTATGTTACTGAAAAAAATCTGTTCGACACAGTGCATAAGAACAGGTTTTTTTTTGCAAATTCAAATGACTGAATAAAGTATAGCCTAAATTTAAAGTGCGTCAATCTTTTCCCAAATATAACGAAAGTTGCAATGCAATTTAATATAACAAACTACCAAAAAAATGTAATTTCAAACATACAGCAAAAAAGAAGATAATTTACATGAGAAAAAGTTAAAATTTAGTGCGGTGTGTCGTCTAAATTGTTTTACAAAACGACCACGCCTGAGCTTAGATAACTGAGCAGTGTTCACTTTGCTTTATGTAAATGAGTAGGGAAGTGAGGCTTGGGAAATTAGTAGCCTTGGTGCATACTAGGATTCACAATATGATCGTCATTAGTTAAATTTTGTCCTAATAGCAAGAAAAGTGTTGATAGAATATAATAGAATGATTTGTTTGCAGCAACATGGTAAATTGTTACATGATGTTCAAATGTACATGATCAAAGAAAAATAAAGTCCAGCACGTTGCACCATCACTGGCATGCAAATGATGATAAATTGTCATTAGTTAGTACGGTGGGACGTCAAGTACAACTAGATATGACGTACAGTTCCGAATGAAAGAGGGGTCCATGCCCCTCAACGGAACGGAAAGTCTCAACTCTAATCCATCCACGGCCAGGTTCCATAACCTGGCCGTGGATGGATTAGAGTTGAGACTTTCCGATATCTTATGTTTTAAAGAATTTATTTCTTATAAGATCTCATATATTTCCCCTTTGATTTACCTTTCTAATAATCAAACTATGATTAATTACAATGCCTAATTCATCAAAATTAACCTAAACCGATAAAGGTATACATATTATATATCTTTTAAAACAACTTGCCTTAAAAATAAGATCAAAATCTTTACTGTCAGATTTTTTTTCAAAATTTCAGATATTAAAATTAAAATAGGTTGCTTAAATCCACCAAAGTTACCTAACCACGTGATTATTCATACCCTCCGTATGTCTAGTGTGCCTTATTTGCTTACACCAACAGTGTAAGGTATTTCCTTACAACCCAATACTTTCGAACAAACACCCCCTCTAATTGTATTTGAACAGTGGAATAGGTTTATCGGCTCTATTTACTTTGGTGAAAGGTGTTATTTCATTCAGCACTTGAAAAAATGTAAATAATATTTTTTGGGTTCCGAACTACAAAGGAAATAGGGAAAATATGGAGTCAATGTCCTTTTTTATGGAAATAAAATATTGTGTGTATTTTGATGCCTCAAAACAAGAGAAAAACTACTTGTTCGATTTTCAACCGACTTCCCAAAAAAGGAGGAGGTTATATGTTTCGATGTATGTATGTTTTTTTTTTATGTATGTTCGCCGATTTCTCCGCCTACAGTGGACTGATTTCCGAAATTGTTTTTTTATTCGTAATAATATATACCCAAGTTGGTCCCATTTTAACCACGTCAGAATCTGTTCGGTAATTTTAAAGATACCTAACAAAATATAAAAATACCAACATTGCATTATAGAGCAAAAGCCCGCGATAGCATGCCCTTCCTTATTTTATTAAAACTAAAGATTTTCTGTGTATGTTCCAAACATTTAGTGACTATAAAAGTTGGATCATGATTACTTAGGCAGATTATTTGTAGCAATAACATTTAAAGTGGTAACTCAATTTCCTTAAAGTAAAGATTTTTAAAGATTTTATTCCTAATAATATAAGAAATCACGCCATCCATTATCAGGCAATTGGTGCAGATATAAACCCCTGCTAGACATTGTAACTTTACTAATTTATTTGTTTTATTATAAAAGCTGAATTTGTTATTTATAAAAGCTGAATTTTTGTTTTATTATAAAAGCTGAATTTAATATGTATTACTTTGGAAGGCCCCAAGGGTGCTTTTTATTATAATCATCCTTGCTATAAAAATCATCCTTGCTATCCATATTACCTACATCAAACTTCATACCTAGTCGCTAATATTTTTTACTCGTATAGGTATACCAAGCAGAGAAATATTCAGCATTTTTAAAATAAGGAAGGTTTGGTCGTCGCGTGCTCACGGTCTATTTATGTGCCAAAAATAATAGACAATTTGACATGTTCTGACATTTCAAATCAAACTGACATAAAAAGTTTCGAATTCTTAATTCTTTATTTTCGGCCACCAGTAAAAGAAAAGCTTAAGTTTTTATTAAAGAAAATGAAAAGGTGTAGAAGCACTAAAAATGATAAAATAAAACTTTTTTCCAAAAAAGTGAACCGACTTCCATAATAAAACTTAAAATCATGAAATAACAATAAAGAAAAATGTATTAGCATGCTACCTACTGAATGAGGTGAAGTCGACTTTTTTGTTCACTTTTTTGGAAAAAAGTTTTTTATACAACAAGTCAGCACCTTTAAAAAATCAAGTAAGTCTTTAATCGTATAACAGAAATAAACTCCCTATCAAACATTTAGGAAAAACAAAATATACTTAAGTCTAAAATTCTAGTGAATTAGTATCTATAGCACTTGTAAATTCGCTGCAAACAATTTAAAAGCATTGCAAATTCGCGAACGTCGACGGTCAGAATTTACGTCGATGCTATAATGCGATAAAGTACAACCCCCTTCGATCTTCTACCAAAAAACAAACATCATACTGAGCAAACTATCTGTTCTGCATACATTACCAGTTTTGCAAAATCCTGGAATAGCTACTTTCCTACGTAAGCAGCAGTGAAGTAGGCATGTTAGGTAAATATTGCAGGATTAAATCAGTAATTAAATACGGTGTGAGCATCTTTATTACCCGGTGTAAGTTCCCGTTTAGTGTTGAGAGGTTTTATTCGAATTAAAACGAAATGAACGCGGAAAAAGTATTTGCGAATGGTATTAGGAGTTGTATTTAAATTTTAATCTAGATCTATCTTAACTTATCTTAAGAACTTAATGTGGCTCGTTGTGGTAAATTTTTTTAAGAGTTTTTTTTATTTATTAAATATGTTGATGTTTATAACAGTAGGAAATTCCTGTAGCGGCATACAGTATTGCTTCTATTGTTAACAATTGTTAGGTATCTAAAACGTTGTGATTGAAGAATTAATTGTTTACCCATTGTATATTTCACACCTTATTTAACGACTGCTTAACGCAAAATCGGGTCGAACCACAGATTTTGATGGGTCGGACCCTAATTATTCCTAAAGTGCTAAGCACACAACCCTTGAGGATAAAATACGGTTCACAAGCACACTTACTTCTTATAAAACCGCCATAAATATGGAAAACCAATAAGAATTTTACTTTATCATAAAATGCCCACAAAGGGAAAGTAAATTTTGCGAGGTGTATGATGAACCCGTATTGGGACCTTATGGAGACCCCAATAAATTGACCTCGAGTCAATACTACCCTCATACTACCGGTATTTTCAGGTTATTTCTAAAAGATTTCATACAAGATACGACTGTTGGTGAAAATGAAGTCGGTGGTTATATTATTGATACGTGGGAGTTAGGTTGTAAAGATGTAATATTATGGGTTTGCTCCAAAGAGGATGAACACACAAGTTCGATTGTATAAAGTTTGCAAAACATCATTATTTTAGCATCAAGAAATCGGTGCAAGGCTGTTATTATAAAGCTGAGAATCCACCGCGAGCTATCTTTACACCGTAGTGGACATTTTCTAACACATCAATAAAAATTATTAATAACTTTAAGTATTTTATCATTTGTATAATATGTAGTTAGGATGAAAATAAAACAATTATTCAACATTTTTTAAAAGTTAAAAGCTTTTATTTAACTTGCAATGTATATATGTTCGTTCGGGTGGAATCTGGAATCAATTTTGAAGTAGATATCTTCAACCGATTGAGCTGATATTTTGTACACACGTTTAGTTTGAATGACAATGCATGATATGATATGTGACGTCATTCTAAATCCAATATGAAGGACCATCCAAGATGGTGGAATAGTTATTTGTAATGCATTTCTACAATATGGATATCAAATGAAAGGGTTTGTTGTTAAGAATAAAAGCTTTTTTTTAAGTTTTTTTACTATTGATTTATTGTTTTAATAAGTGTATTTTATTTAAATCCGACCCTTTTCTAATTACTCTGCAGTTCAACTAGTCAAAATAAGGCTCTAATGAGAAAAACGTTAAATTTATCTTAACCCGGTCCTAATAACGGAATGTCTTAATGCTGTCCAATTAGCCCTCATGGCCGAACATTTGAAATAATAGTTTAATTTTAGAGCAAATGTTGAAAACAACTGTTCGTTTTATAGAAATTGCGCAATTACAGAACTGTTTCTATCTTTATAGAGCTGGAAAATTATGGTTTTAATATTATTAAATAGCACTGTAGGGACTTTTTAATTAAAAATATTTTTACTTTATGTTTTAAAGTTATTATGAATGAACGAGTTTTTTTTAACTCTCAAGAGGATTACACTACTTGAAATAAAATTATTGTCAGTAGAAATGGATTCACAATAAGGACAAGAATTCCCCGTTTAAAACCCATTCCTTTGATTGATTTTTACAATATGTGAGGGAAGCTGGCACATTCTATACTTTTTCTTCGCTCCCATGCCAGAACGAAACCACCTAAAAGTACATTAAAACTAATTGTAAAATCAGAACTGGATTGTAGGTTTCTTGACTACTGTTCAATTATTCACTCCTATATCCCAAGGTCCGTCTTAACGCTAGGAGAGTGGATCCTGGATAATATAGATAGGTACCTGGATCGCTGACCACAAACTAAGAATAATTTAGATTCCCTGCAGATTTTCCCGAGAAGCAAGTTTCCGTACTACCATTACCGTAGACATTTGTCTTGATAGATCTAATATTTATTTACAGACAGTTACAACACAGTTAGTACAAAAATTTAAATTATTATTAAAAACTATTAAAAATAAAATAAATTAAAACTATAAATAGAATCCATTGCTATTCCATCAGCGAGCCCACTATTCAGCTAAGCGTGGCCATCGAGTCTCACGACTCTTGGCTCTGTCTACCCCGTGAGGGATAAAGACGTGATTCTATGTATGTATGTATGTATAAATAGAAAATGTCCCGCTCGCAGTATTGATCAATTTTGAGAAATAAACCTAGTTTTATCAGGAAATCACGGGAGCGCTAATGTCCTGGGGCATAGTATGTTCTTGATAGAAAACATGTACGACTAGATCAAAGTTAGGCCTAACTAGGCCTTTGTCCAGAAGTGGCCGTCTTTCGGCTGAGAGAGAGAGAGAGAGAGAGAGATCAAAGTTAAAATCAACCACAACTACCATTTTCTATACATATAATAAAACAGTAAAAATATTTTGTCTGTACATTTAATATTTTTGACTGAAATGGATAGAGGGAGACCTAAAAAGAACAATAAAAAGCAAAAAAATTTTTTTGGAATTTCTTGTCTGTCTGTCTGTCTGTCTGTCTGTCTGTCTGTCTGTCTGTCTGTCTGTCTGTCTGTCTGTCTGTCTGTCTGTATGTATGTACGCGTTTCACGCAAAAACTACTGGACGGATTTGAATGAAACTTTTTTTGTTGTATAGCTATTAAGCCTGGGCAACATATAGGCTATAATTTATTACGAAAACTGGAACCCCTGATGAAGAACCATAACGGAACAGCTAAACTATAAGTAATATGGAAATGGTGCCTTAACAAAAATCGTTCAACCTGATGAGCATATTCTGCCGACGTATAAAAATTGAAGATCTGGAACATCTGATGAAAAGCTCCAAGAGACCAGCTACACTATAACATATATGGAAATGGCGCCTTAGCAAAAATCGTTCAACCTGATGAGCATTTTCTGCTGACGTATAAAAATTGAAGATCTGGAACATCTGATGAAAACCTCCAAGAGAGATTTTTCATCTAAGCGAAACTCACGCGGGCGAAGCCGCGGGCGACAGCTAGTATATAATAAACTTATTTGACTTGCAGTCTAGTTAGGTACAATATCTGTGCCTTTTACTTAGTAAAGATGTAGGTATGGAACGAAGAAAGTAAGGAGAAATTCTAAAGGCCACTAAGTACTAATTTATTGCACTTTGCTATAATAAAAATGAATGATTCATGTAATATATCTCGGAAACCTTTTCTATTGAAAATATTCTATACTAGCTTTCACCCGCGGCTTCGCCCGCGTGAATTTCCCACGGGAACAGTGCTTTTTCCCGGGATGAAAGGTACCCTATGTCCTTCTCCGTACTTCCAGCTATGTGTATGCGAAATTTCAGGAAGATTGGTTCAGTAGATAAAGCGTGAAGAGGTAACAAACAAACAAACTCACTTTCGCATTTATAATATTAGTTAGGATTAGGATTGGGTAGTGAGTATAGTTCATAGGTAAGTAAGTTATCGGTATGATAAAAATGTGAATATCGGTATAAATCGCGATATACGCTTTTAGTCTTGATAGTTCACCACAATCTCTTGCAAACAGGTTTATAATATACATAGAAAGATTATCAACATAAGTATATATCAATTACTCCTACGAATCCCTCAGGAGTTATGAAAATCTTTGTTCATTAAAATGATGTTTAAATCGTGTGTGTGCATAAATAGAAAAGCTCGTCTCAGATTAGCGTCGGGAGTTTGTATTCTACTTAATAGGTAAAGACTAGACTACTTAGTGAAATTATATAGATACAATGTCACATCTTTATCCCTTACGGTATAGACAGAGCCCAGAGACGTGAGCCTAGGAGGCCACGCTTACCTGAATAGTAGGCTTATTTGTGGAATGGAGATACAGATATAGTGACAGGTTGCTAGTCCACCGCCTATGACAAGATACCCAGTTTAAAACCCATTGTGTGTATAATATAATACTGTGAAATAATGGACTACGTCCAATTTGGCAAGCGTTCGTATACCTAAACAAAACTTACATCGTAATCAAACTTGGATAATTCATTTTAATAATTCAATTTGGAATATTTCCACTGGTGGATTATTTGGACTATACGTCCACTTCTGGCCTTAACTGGCCCTTACTTAAAAGGTCAGGGATAAATACCACAAATAGTAAAAGAATAAAAGAATTGTATTATTGAATAGTACGTATATTTGTGACTAAAAAACAAAGCAAGTATAAAACGTAAATGTTTGCAAGGAATTATCCAAGCAATAAATGTTTGGATGTTTTTTACTATTTCACAAAAACCCTATTATACGATTTCTTGATACACGTGTAGACTCTACACGGTAGAGTTAATCCCGAAATAACAGACAGAGTAGATTTTAAGTCCCAGAGCGCGGAATGTAATAAATAAAGAAATAAATGATATTTTTGGGTACTTTGGGGACACCGAACCAGATATAACGAAACCGAAAATAACTTATTACTCACAGATGTAGAACAAAAATAATACAACGACAATTTTACTTTGTACCTTATGGAAATACTCGAGATTTATCTGTAAAACAACTTGTATGTCACAAATATACAAAAACGGCGAAAAAATGTTGATGATTTCAAAACAGCTAAAATGAGAAGAACATCCTTGATTAAGTTACCTTTCAAACAAAAAAAAATAGATCAAATATGTTCATCCATTTATAAGCTACGCTGCCACATACAGACAGATATAGGTATACAGACACATCAAACTTATAACACCTTTCTGTTTGCGTCGGGGGTTAAAACACATGAGTTCCAACTTCACCAAGTAATTTAAACCCATATAATTTCTACTGCGAGCCACAACCCCATCATAAGTTCATTACGCAGGCTCCTAAGTAATTTGTCTCCATTATATAGCACTAACAACAATGCACAAAGGGTTTTCTTATATTACGGACGTATTTACACATGATTTGGCAAGCCTTTAGAATAGGCCAGCTTCATTTATCATAAATAATATGCAGAGCTGATATCTTTTTGAATATTGTACCAGATATTTTTGAAATATGACTTTGTCATTATCGTTGGCTGGGATTTTCTTTTAGTATGAAAACAATTTTTTTAGGAGAAATATTAGCATTTAAAATACTAGTTTCGCCCCACAACTTCGCTCCCGTTCTTATTTTGGGGGAAAATGTACCCTACCTATGCTTTCGGTATTTTTCTACCCGTGTGCCATATTTGATCAAAATCCATCCAGCAGCATATTAAGCGTGATTGAGTAACAAACATACTCGCATCAAAACTTTCGCATTTATATTTTTAGAGTGATATGATAGTGTGATACACTTATAATGATAATGATATGTAATTCTTAAGATAGTGTAATGTGATAAACAAGTAATTTAAGTAATCTGACTTACGAGATTTAGTGTGATTTTCAATGACCAATTCCTACAGCAAGGACTTAGTAACACTCACAGTTACTAAGTCCTTACTTGAGGTACAGCATTTAAGCTCGTTTAGAATTGGCACAACTAGTTAGAGAGTGCGACTATTAACTGCGGAAAATAGTTTGCGACTAACTCTAAAGTTAAACGGACTGTTAACTTCGTTACACTCGGTGTCCAGTTAGGTTACTTAATTTACCAGCTTTTATGATCATTTCCAACCATTTAAAAGTACCAAATTTGTTTTTATGAATGTTGGTAAAGCGTTAATCGTAGATAAATAATTAATTTAATGCACTAATTTTTTCTAGCCTTTTACATTTTATAAATGTCTGTATATATAAAATCTGTATATATGAAATCGTTAATGACTGATTTTTGCGATCACCGCAGAGACGAAACTACTGAACATATTGACTTGAAATTTTGCATATTGGTTTATTGTATAGCATAGGTGAGCACTTAGGTTAAAAATGGGGTTCAAAGTTTGTATGAAACTTCGCCATTTTTGACGCGAGACGTATGAAACCTTACATTTACGTTTTTGATTCATAACATATAACTATGCAATCATTGGTTTTTGGAAGTTGTAACCCTAAAGGCGTAAAACCGTATAAATAAAACAGATTGGGAAATCAACGCAGAGACGAAACCGCTGAACGTAGTACCTTGAAATTTTGCATAGAGGTTCGTTATATAGCGTAAGTGAGTACTAAGAAAGGAATTTTGGAAATTCAACCCCTAAGATGGTAAAAAAGGCGTTGGAAGTTTGTATGAAAATCCGCCATTTTTAAAGCGAGACTTATAAATCCTTACATTTACAATCTTTTACGGTCTTGGTTAATATAATATAACGATGAATTCATTGTTTTTTCAAATTTTACCCCTAATTATGTTAATGAAATTTGTGTCATCCTCTGTATATATAAAATCGTTAATGACTTATATTTGCGATCACCGCAGAGACGAAACTACTAAACGTATTGACTTGAAATGTTGCATATTGGTTTATTGTATAGCATAGGTGAGCACTAAGGAAGGAATTTTGGAAATTCAACCCCTAAGGGGTTAAAAATGGAGTTCAAGGTTTGTATGAAACTTTGCCATTTTTGACGCTAGATGTATGAAACCTTACAAGTACGTTCTTGGTTCATAACATATAACGATGCAATCATTGGTTTTTGCAAGTTGTACTCTTAAAGGCGTAAAACCGTATAAATAAAACAGTTTGGGAAATCAACGCAGAGACGAAACCGCTGAACGTAGTACCTTGAAATTTTGCATAGAGGTTCGTTATATAGCGTAAGTGAGCACTAAGAGAGGAATTTTGGAAATTCAACCCCTAAGATGGTAAAAAAGGCGTTGGAAGTTTGTATGAAAATCCGCCATTTTTAAAGCGAGACTTATAAATCCTTACATTTACAATCTTTTACGGTCTTGGTTAATATAATATAACGATGAATTCATTGTTTTTTCAAATTTTACCCCTAATTATGTTAATGAAATTTGTGTCATCCTCTGTATATATAAAATCGTTAATGACTTATATTTGCGATCACCGCAGAGACGAAACTACTAAACGTATTGACTTGAAATGTTGCATATTGGTTTATTGTATAGCATAGGTGAGCACTAAGGAAGGAATTTTGGAAATTCAACCCCTAAGGGGTTAAAAATGGAGTTCAAGGTTTGTATGAAACTTTGCCATTTTTGACGCTAGATGTATGAAACCTTACAATTACGTTCTTGGTTCATAACATATAACGATGCAATCATTGGTTTTTGCAAGTTGTACTCTTAAAGGCGTAAAACCGTATAAATAAAACAGTTTGGGAAATCAACGCAGAGACGAAACCGCTGAACGTAGTACCTTGAAATTTTGCATAGAGGTTCGTTATATAGCGTAAGTGAGCACTAAGAGAGGAATTTTGGAAATTCAACCCCTAAAGAGGAAACAAGATAAATTCATAATGATATTGATCTGTATTGATATAATAGAATTTGAAACATCAAATTCTAATCCAAAATCAATTTTTATCTGAATTTTTAACATTGTTTACCTTGCGTCACGGTTACGTACATTTTTGTAGGTAACTGTTGATCGAAGTACTAACAGTTATGTAATTAAAAGTCAGCAGATAGTCGAATTATTCCGATTCCTTTATATAAATTTATAACTATACATTTTTATACAGCTATATTTGTAAAGGAATTAGGAATAGGTACCCTACCTACCTACCCCGAAGACATAAATTTGAATGTTTAACATATTGCGAGATAGTACCCTAGATGGACCATCAAAGCCGTACTAAAAAAACTTCTCTCCTAAATTGAAATCGGAAATTCAAAACGGCAATTCCAGCTTCGGCGTACAAAATCCCATTAATATTCAGATCTAAACGTAACAATTTCCTAAATACGAAATCGAACCCGAAACCGACTTTAATAACGGCTATGGACACAACATAGAGAGAACAGAAATGATCCTTTGATTATTACCAATTCTGCACATATCGCTTCAATCAATAAAGAATTCAATGGGAGCCTATGCTGTCGGCACAAGAAGGTAACAGGTGCTTTTACAATAAGTTTACATGAAAGAATATGAAGGAAGATTTCAACCCTAACTTCGGCAAAGGTACACCTCCTCGCAGCCATGACTATACCTCACAGCCAGATCTACTCGACGTCTTACCGTGCTAACTAATCATGATTTATAATCACTACAGCCCAACAAAAACTTATACTAAAACAGAAACATGATATAAACAGGGAAACACATACCTATCTACACCGTACGTAACTCGGACATACTGAATTCATAAAACTGAATAAATTGTCCCTAAAACCCTAAAACCTCATCTACATGATACATGGGGTGGGGTTACTGTGAGATAGCATTATAAAATAATTTAACCGTAGATTTTCATTAAATAGGTACATTATTTTTTATGTAGAGTCATTGCAGGTACCTAAGTATTTTTTTTTCTCTTAATTTTAGTAATTAGCATATTCAATAAAGCGATTTGCTTTTCATTGTTTCGTCGCCACGAAATTACACGACACTTTAAACTTTATGTTAAATAAATACTACTAAGTTGGATATTCTTCTATACAGTCATTATTTTGTGATAAGGGTGTCCGACCGCACAAACACGATTACAAGATAAAAGTGGCCGCTAAATAATGAACTGTAGGGTCACTCTCATACATTTGTGTTACGTTGCGATTCAATTATGCTTCGTGTAAAAAATGGTCTTTTGGTTTGTCGTAAATTACATTCTGTTTTGTGTTTTTGATTAAAAATTACAAGAAGAGGTAAAAATACAAAATAATACCTCATAGCTGCACAAACACACCACATTTTTGTTTAACATTTGGCATTTTTTACGAACGCTTTATACATAAAAACTATTGAACCTATAATGCTGTTTGATGAGTCAGATTTTCATATGCTTTTCACGAGGCAACCTTGAGCAATAGCTAATTTTAATAACCATGAAAAAGATTAATATATTCAAAAAATATCCTTTTCCTTTTTTTTCCTTTAATTATCCTTTTTTTTTTACGCTTTAGATAGATAAAATTGCATCTATTATTTCTGAAAATCAATCGTCAACCTGACGCAAACGTTGATTTGACTCACAAGCAAGACCCACGTCAAACTCTCGCATGACTCTTGCTTCTTTTTCAGAATAGCCCAGAGACCCGTATCAGCGTGGCAATAAAGCCATTTCTGGGCCAATAAGGGCGGCTATAAAACTTTCACCCGCCGTGCGGCCTGTAGGGCTGAGGCGAAATGCAACTTTTATTGTCTACAGTGATCGAGGGTTTGTTTAGACTGATCATTTGGTTGGGATGCGAATTTGTATCGATAGAAATTGGTCATGCAACTAGAATCGAATTGGACGCTGGCTGACTGATTGGTATGTCAACGCAGAGACAAAATCGCTGAACGTAGAAACTTAAAATTTTGCAGAGGTTCTTTATATAGTGTACTATATAAAGAACCGAGGCGAAGCCGAGGGTAAAAGCTAAAATCAAAATCAAAAATTCTTTATTGAAACTTAGCCTTCAAAGAAAGCTTTTTTTCACGTCAAAAATTAATTATTTAATCATATAGTATATTATGTCTCAAAGCTACAAACTACTATCATTTCGAAACGACCACTGCTGAGAAGAAATGAGGAAAAAACTCATGAAACAGTCTTGGGCGCCTAACATGCCAGAGGGCTATTTATTGTCTTTATACATACACTAGATTGTCTACAATCAAAAATGTAATAAAATATAAGAAACAAATATAATATCATAAAACATGTAATGTTTGTGATCGAGTAACCATAGTGAAATGGTTAAGAACAAAAAATAGGAAGAATCGAGCAGACCACTTCCCCCTGGCAATACCCGTTCACGAGTTGACGCGAGGGTCAGCCATCGCAAAGCATAATAGAGGGAACCTCACGACCCGGCCCACGATGTCGTCACCAGTTTGAACATTTTGAAAATTGCTTGTGGTTAATACGATTTTAAAGGCATAGATGAACACGAACAGATAAGAACTGCCTCCAGGGTAGCAATTACCAAGTATAAATTGGGATATTTACTTTTTGCTACATTTAAAATATTAATACTTCAGGAATAAACATTGTACTGACATAATTTACAAATTACCTTTAAAAAACCAGCTATAAAATTGTTAAGCTATAGTTAACACTAACATAATTATCATAAGACACAATATAGCCTTACGAGATCCAAACCAATAGATTCAACAGTCTCGATAGATGCTATCGCATCCCTAAGACAAGGGACCTTTTCCACATGTTTGTTTTCGAGAATCCGAAAGAGAGGGCAATAAATACTCATATTGAATCTATTTCGATCTGATTGAGTCTATTTGGCTACAGTTCCACCAGGCTAACTGATTCATTAATTTTATGGGCCATATAAATACGTAAATGGTATTGTATCGAACCGGGAGAAACGTCATGGAGCTTTTTGCATTTTGATTTGATTAGCATCATTGATTTTTATTAATTTTTTCAAAATAAAAATATTTTTTTTATAAATTTGACAGAAAACTCAACTTACATTTGCACTCGGAGTGCCTAATAATACTAATCATAACCATACATAAAGAAAAAAAAAACAATTTTTTTAATAAAAATATACGCTAGTCTCAAACTACACGGAGGTCGTCATTCTTTAAATTTATACATTGCAAATGACAAATGGATTTTTTTTATTATTAAAAGCCTATGATTTAGTGGGCCGTCATAAAAATATCCTCAAAAAACAAAAGTCAATTTCCCATCATAATTTAGGCTATCAATTTTGTGTTAAACAATTCACCCCCGGTTTCAGTATTATAATAATTTATGCAAAACGTATACAATATGCTCGACTGTGTTAACATTTGCATGCGAAAAATGTGCATTACATCGTGGATAATGCGGCATTTTGCAAATAAAATGCAAATTTGGACGGACAAGGTATGTTCATTACCATACAATGGACACTTTCGTATGACGGACTCACAAAAGTGGGGCTATTAAGTCCCTTCATATTTTTCACATTATATAAAATAGGCAAAAATTAAGTATGGCCCCGCTGTTCTTTTTTCATGGGAACCTACGTGATATTTGATAATATTTTTTGTAGGTACTTCAGAGTCTACAGCGCTATGAGTATTGAGATCGTTTCCATTTTTTAGCCCATCTTTTAAAAAAAAATTTACTCTCTGAATCTCTTTTTATAGTAAACGAGTGAACTGGATTTGCGTGTTGATTTCTCAATTTTTTTCCTGTCAGTAAAAAATTAAAAAGTAATTTATTTTGAACAGATGTTGAAAATATACATAGACAGCTCGAAAACGACAAGAGCCTACAAGGGCTTGGCTTTTGTGGAAATTCAATGTAAGTAGATGGTTCGTTAAAATTTATTGCGTGACTTGACAAGTAGTTTGCATCAAAAGAACGCGGAATCCGTAAAAACATAAATTAAATAATGCTAAAAACAAACTTTCCTTTCAACCGACTTAAAAAAAAGAAAGGAGGTTCTTAATTTTGTCGTGATATTCTTATTGTTATGAAAAAAAAAGTAGCAGGAAGCTTTTGACCAACAGTGGAATTAGCTGATTAAAAATATTGAACATTTTTTGTACACATTTTTAGTGAAGAATTAAGAAATATCTAGATGCGACTGCGACGATGTAGTGTCCGCCCTAGTAAAAATTTGAGATGAACGAACAGTACAAGTAAGGTACCATCGTGTTATGGTATTCTATCCAGGTAAAAAATTTAATCAAGATCAGCTCATTGTTTCAGGCATCTAAACTTTTGTGACTACTTTTTGAGATACAGTAAAAACCGGAGACATAGAAAAAAAACATTCTTTAATAGACTTATAAATATGATTGTCAAATGCAGCTCAAAAACGTTCATAATAGTGTGCTCCAAATTCAAATTTTTTTACAGATTGTTCACAACATCTATGGAACCAAAACACATCAAAAATGGCAAACTTGACAAAAATGAGCCTCACAAATCTAAAATTTTAAAAAAATATACTAGCTCTATGGTAACAGAAATAAACATAAAGAAGGTAGTTTCTCCGAATAATATGCATAAGACAAAATACTATAATCTCTCCTACGCACTGTCTGCTAAGCCGTCTGAGACTAAAACAAATGTTCAGCAAGAAATCTGCATTCATTGAAATAAACCTTTGAACTCTTGACATTAAGCCATTTGCCTTATTTATGTAAAGGTATGTACCTAAAGAATAACGAAGAAAAAAAATTTTTTTTTTTTTAAGCTTTTGTCTGAATTTATACTTTTTTCTGTGCTTATAGAGACTTTTGTCCAGCAGAGGACTTCTTTTGACATTAAATTTATCCCATTATTTTAATTATGAAGAGAGATCTGTAAGTAGAAATGCATAATATGACTACTCCTACGAGAAACAGACTTGATAATAAAAAAAAACTGCCAAGTGCGAGTCGAACTCGCGTACCTAGGGTTCCGACACGCAAAGCATATCACATTATAACTCTAACTATAAGACCAACTAGTTTCAAAAACAAACTTAAATTTGCAGTTCGATCTCTAAGATTCATACTGAATCCAGCGCAAAAATAAGTTTGTAACACTTTTTTTCAGACTTCCAACAACATATTTACAATTTTCAGATTTATTCCTGTATTCCTGTTAGACCTTGCTTTTTGCCAAATTTCATAATTTTAGGTCAACGGGTTCCCATAGGTTTTGATTGCTACCTGAAATCGCAAAATATGCCAAAAATCATTTTTCGAGAATATCTCTTGATTGCGTTGACGTATAAATTTGATTTTTTTTTTTGCTGAAAGAGACCATGGATCCGCGTATTCTATATTAATTTCAACTTGATACAGACAGACAGACAAAAAAGTGATCTTATAAGCGTTCCGTTTTTACCTTTTGAGGTACGGAACGCTAAAAATGTGCAAAAAAAATACACTCAATTACAATAATCTGTGTATCGATTCATCATTTATGTCTGCATCCCGCGTCTGTACGCTTAGATTGGTTTTGATGCGGTTTTCACTGCGGGTTTCATTGGTTTTGATGATTTTTCCGATACGGACAAATCACACAGATCGAGTTGGCCCCAAAGTAAGTTCAAGACTTGTGTTATGGGATACTAACTTAACGATAATATATCTTACAACAAATACATATATAGATAAAAATCCAAGACACGGGTCAATCTAAAAAAGATCATTTTTCCATCTCGTGGAAAGCAGGGGCGGGTCTCTATTTGAGAATAAAACAAATACATCGAGTGGTGAATTAATATAACCTTAAATAAAATGATGTGTATAAACATGCCCTAAGCCCATTTGCTCAGCGACGACAACGTAAGGACGATGGAACTTTTTTAATAAAACCTACTTTTTCATCCCTACCTCACTGGGCATAAATTTGGATAGGTAATACCCCAAGAAAAAGTTAGAGTTTGCAAATAATTTATCTGTTTGGAAAGGACAAAAGAGTTTAATTAAAGGGTCCAACGTTACCCCACTCAAAGGTTATGGCACAAATTAAAGACAATACAGAATAAGCTACATAAAGAGAACGATTAAGTATATTTAAAAACTGCCTTTTCTTTTTTATTTACAGGAAGAGTTTCTTCACAATTGAGTTATACATCAACAAAATAATAAATTGTTTCTTTAGTAAGATTTTGACCTATTTTTATAAATATATACAGCTCAAATGATCGTAGACTAAAACAAGTTTTAATAAATAATTCAATATGCCATGGAAGACGCACTATTACTATGTTTCTACATGAAATCATTATTTTTTTCACCGAACAGATATGAGATCGCATTCAATTAGGTACATGTGAGGCGAAATTTAATAAAGAATAATAAAGCAATTAACAAAGTGTTATTAAACTAGATAAGTAGCAAAAATATATACTGATAGAGGAAGGAAAAACAAAAAAAAGTTTTTAACTACCTTCTTATCTTGTAACGCGGCAACGTGTTGATCCTCTTTGGATCTATTATGTGTGCGCTGGCAGGCACTTTCATACCTATCTCATCTGTCACAAATTTAAACTATATTGATCCATGGAAGTAATAAGTACCTTTGTACAAAGTACTTATTACTTCCATGTATTGATCATGTTCTATTCTTCATTTTTTGTTGTCATTCGCTATCCAGTTTCTATAAGTCACATATTCTCTTTCTATATAATAATTGTAAAGGCCTACTTTTTATAAAATTTTAAAATATCAACGTAAGTGTAAATAGTTTTTTCGGAAGTGATTTTAAATTACAGTGTACAATGTTCTTCTCTAATCGTTGTTTATATTTGTTTTAGGTCTTATATTCTATCAATAAAAACTATTACACTGAGATTATATTATTTGAGTCTCTACTGCGATAATGGCGCCCAACGTGGGGCCAAGACTCTTCATAACTTAGAATTATCGGCTTTTTACTTTTTTAATGTACAGTCAAGAGTCAAAAAAGCAATCAGAATCTACAAGGCATTATAACCATTAAATCTAGGCAATAAGGTATTCGAGGTATGACTACATTTATGAAGCGTGTTAGTTGGAGAGAAACCTAATCTCACAGAATCCTATCTCAGGGGAGGTCAGGTTTCTCTGCATCTGACTGTACATATATTTGGATTGATCTGTACAATTTTTATTTTGTATTTCTGTCCTGGGCCTCGTTACAAGGCAATATATTACTCTGAACTTAGAATCCATTAAACTAAGGTTATTATTGTTCAATTTGGCGTTAGTTAGAATATGGGTTAAACGTTTGATGATGATCTAGAAACTTATAATAGCTACGTAATAGACAGACATATATAATTATATATCCTAACTAATATTATAAATGCGAAAGTGAGTTTATTTGTTACATCTTCACGCTTTATCTACTAAACCAATCTTCCTGAAATTTTGCACACACATAGTTAGAACTATTGAGAAGGATATAGTACCTTTCATTCCGGGAAAAAGCACTATTCCCGTGGGAAATTCACGCGGGCAAAGCCGCGGGTGAAAGCTAGTCTTCAATAAATTTACATAATTTATTAAAATGTAACTGTACTTCAATAGAAAAAGCTTCTTCAAAGTATTATTTAAATTTCTAAAATTGAAACCAATAATTTCTATAAAAACAGTTAATTTAGGATTATTACATAATGAATTTAGGATGTACATTGTAATTTAATTTTTTTATAAGTAAGCACACTTTTATAGCTTTTGAATGCTGCTTCTTTTAAAAGATTTCATTGTGAAACAAAATTGCCAGAATTTGATAAATTTGGTACTAAACTTGACGTAAATGCACAGAAATGTACAAACTATAAAATATTCTCATAATAAATACTGTTTGACTGGAAACTATGAAGAAACTTCTCAGTTTTCGAAGTGTATTCTGAAACTTCGGAAAGTATAATAGACGGCGTGTAAATTATGATAAATAATATGCATTTTCATATACAAGACAAAGTTTACTAGATTTCCTCGGGGTATTAGTGCATGGATAAAGGCAGTTGCACAAGGGTAATATTTTTATAGTGAGAAATACGAGTAAAATGGTCCTACAAGACCAAATTGGTACCTTTTGGCGATAGAAACTGGATCAAGAATGACATCCAAAAATGAAGAATAGAAATATGAATCAATACAGTTTAAATTTGTGACAGACAGTTTGTCTTTCTGTCTGTATGTTTGTATGCACATTAAGCAAAAACTACTGGACCAAATTTGATGCGGTTTTCACTGTTGTATTGTTGAAGGTCTTTCTTAAAATCTGGCGTAGGTTTCATCATGATACGCCACTTAGAACCGAAGATGTGAACAATAGTAAATTACGCGCGGACGAAGTCGCGGGCACAGGCTAGTTCATAATACCGCACTATGCTACTACACATACTATTCCAAACAGTCATTGATTTGATTAGCAAATCTATAACTACTAAAAAAATAAATTTTGTATCTTAAATCCAAGTTAGTGATATGTATAGGGTCTTACATACTCTGTATCTTCAGTGTAACATTCGCTTTAAAAGTTTGGAGTGTACGTACAGTATACACTAGTAGTTGATTTGCTGACCACACGAGAGTTAAAGTTGCTGTACACATGGCATTAACTCTAACTTTAAACTAAATGTAACTTTAATTTTAAACTGAGTCAGCGAGCATGTAATGAAGCTTGCTTTTTAAACTTTAAATTTTATTTAGTTTTGCTGTTTGTTGAAATGTTCAAGAATATAGATTTTAAAGTAGGTACCAGACATTTATATAAATGTACTCTATACATTAACCATTCTCGGTTATTACTTAATAAAATGTCTACATATGTTTTTGAATATTTGAATTTCATAATAGAAATAAACAAATCGAATGGCCAGCCACGGCATCGTCTAATAGACAATCGGGTGGCCTGAAGTGAAGCGCATATCCAAAGATGTGCAAAAAACTGGCGAAACACTGTCAAAGCTCTCTGCCCCCCATGGGGTCCTCAGAATACAAAACAACAAAACAATAGTCATGGCAAACGTTCCAGAAGAACAGCAGAATTGCCAAGTTAAATGAACTTTGAGCAAGGTCTTTTTCAGTCCTTCTGCCTTCTTAATAATGATTTATATCAACGCTTAGCTAAATAGTGGGCTTATTGATAGAATGGAGATTCAGGTATAGTGACAGGTTACTAGCCTATCGCCTATGAGTGGAGGAATCCCCAGTTTAAAGACCTTTCCCTCCCTATATTTATACAAGAAAAAAAGTAGATTGAAACATAATAAGAGGACACTTGAATAAAATCTCGACTGAATAGTCAAAAGCACTCCATGATCCAATTACAAAAGCTTGCGCCAATCCACATCGGTAGTAGTCTTTGATCCAATTAATGGAGAAAATGTGAAAAACAACGCCAAAGCTAATTTTAATAAAGTGCGCAAACAAATCCAAAAGTGTCTATCGAATTGAAAAGTATACTTTTCACTTAAGTTAATTGATTTGGAGATTTAACAAGACCTCCATAACATTTCGTTCCGGAATAAGTTTCTGAAGCGATTCGGAGATATCTCAATCTTTATTAACAGTGATTTTTGGAATTCGTCCCGATTGTAATTTCTTGGAAAGTTAAAAGGAATTGGTTTGGAGAAAAAGCGCTTAATGCAGGTTTTGAGTCGAAATAAAGAAAAATTTATGTAAGAACAAATTTATGTAAGAACAATATAAATGAAAATTATGGGCATTGCTCGAAAACGACAAGAGCCTACAAGGGCTTGGCTTTTGTGGAAATTCAATGTAAGTAGATGGTTCGTTAAAATTTATTGCGTGACTTGACAAGTAGTTTGCATCAAAAGAACGCGGAATCCGTAAAAACATAAATTAAATAATGCTAAAAACAAACTTTCCTTTCAACCGACTTAAAAAAAAGAAAGGAGGTTCTTAATTTTGTCGTGATATTCTTATTGTTATGAAAAAAAAAGTAGCGGAAAGCTTTTGATCAACAGTGGAAATAGCTGATTAAAAATATTGAACATTTTTTGTACACATTTTAGTGCATTATTAAGAAATATCTAGATGAGACTGCGACGATGTAGTGTCCGCCCTAGTAAGAATTTGAGATGAACAGTACAAGTAAGGTACCATCGTGTTATGGTATTCTATCCAGGTAAAAAATCGACTCAATGTTTTAGGCATCTAAACTTTTGTGACTACTTTTTGAGATACAGTAAAAACCATAGACATAGAAAAAAAAAATCATTATTTAATAGACTTATAAACTTGATTGTCAAATGAAGCCCAAAAACGTTCATAATAGTGTGCTCCAAATTCAATTTTTTTTACAGATTGTTCACAACATCTATGGAACCAAAACACATCAAAAATGGCAAACTTGACAAAAATGAGCCTCACAAATCTAAAATTAAAAAAAAATATTCTAGCTCTATGGTAACAGAAATAAACATGAAGAAGGTAGTTTCTCCGAATAATATGCATAAGACAAAATACTATAATCTCTCCTACGCACTGTCTGCTAAGCCGTCTGAGACTAAAACAAATGTTCAGCAAGAAATCTGCATTCATTGAAATAAACCTTTGAACTCTTGACATTAAGCCATTTGCCTTATTTATGTAAAGGTATGTACCTAAAGAATAACGAAGAAAAAAAATTTTTTTTTTTCGTTTTTTTTAAGCTTTTGTCTGAATTTATACTTTTTTCTGTGCTTATAGAGACTTTTGTCCAGCAGAGGACTTCTTTTGACATTAAATTTATCCCATTATTTTAATTATGAAGAGAGATCTGAAGGTAGAAATGCATATTGTATTATGACTGACTACTCCTACGGGAAACAGACTTGATAATAAAAAAAAACTGGCCAAGTGCGAGTCGAACTCGCGTACCGAGGGTTCCGTGCACGCAAAGCATATCACATCACATATAACTCTAACTATAAGACCAACTAGTTTCAAAAACAAACTTAACTTTGCAGTTCGATCCCTAAGATTCATACTGAATCCAGCGCAAAAATAAGTTTGTAACACTTTTTTTCAGACTTCCAACTATACATATTTACAATTTGTAGATTTATTCCTGTATTCCTGTTAGATCTTGCTTTTTGCCAAATTTCACAATTTTAGGTCAACGGGAAGTACCCCATAGGTTTTGATTGCTGCCTGAAATCGCAAAATATGCCAAAAATCGCAACAGTTTCGATAATATCTTTTGATTGCGTTGACGTATAAATTTGTTTCTTTTTTAGCTGAAAGAGACCATGGATCCGCGTATTCTATATTAATTTCAACTTGATACAGACAGACAGACAAAAAAGTGATCTTATAAGCGTTCCGTTTTTACCTTTTGAGGTACGGAACGCTAAAAATGTGCAAAAAAAATACACTCAATTACAATAATCTGTGTATCGATTCATCATTTATGTCTGCATCCCGCGTCTGTACGCTTAGATTGGTTTTGATGCGGTTTTCACTCTCATTTAGATGATTTTTCCGATACGGACAAATCACACAGATCGAGTTGGCCCCAAAGTAAGTTCAAGACTTGTGTTATGGGATACTAACTTAACGATAATATATCTTACAACAAATACATATATAGATAAAAATCCAAGACACGGGTCAATCTAAAAAAGATCATTTTTCCATCCCGTGGAAAGCAGGGGCGGGTCTCTATTTGAGAATAAAACAAATACATCGAGTGGTGAATTAATATAACCTTAAATAAAATGATGTGTATAAACATGCCCTAAGCCCATTTGCTCAGCGACGACAACGTAAGGACGATGGAACTTTTTAATAAAACCTACTTTTTCATCCCTACCTCACTGGGCATAAATTTGGATAGGTAATACCCCAAGAAAAAGTTAGAGTTTGCAAATAATTTATCTGTTTGGAAAGGACAAAAGAGTTTAATTAAAGGGTCCAACGTTACCCCACTCAAAGGTTATGGCACAAATTAAAGACAATACAGAATAAGCTACATAAAGAGAATGATTAAGTATATTTAAAAACTGCCTATTCTTTTTATTTACAGGAAGAGTTTCTTCACAATTGAGTTATACATCAACAAAATAATAAATTGTTTCTTTAGTAAGATTTTGACCTATTTTTATAAATATATACAGCTCAAATGATCGTAGACTAAAACAAGTTTTAATAAATAATTCAATATGCCATGGAAGACGCACTATTACTATGTTTCTACATGAAATCATTATTTTTTTCACCGAACAGATATGAGATCGCATTCAATTAGGTACATGTGAGGCGAAATTTAATAAAGAATAATAAAGCAATTAACAAAGTGTTATTAAACTAGATAAGTAGCAAAAATATATAGTGATAGAGGAAGGAAAAACAAAAAAAAGTTTTTAACTACCTTCTTATCTTGTAACGCGGCAACGTGTTGATCCTCTTTGGATCTATTATGTGTGCGCTGGCAGGCACTTTCATACCTATCTCATCTGTCACAAATTTAAACTATATTGATCCATGGAAGTAATAAGTACCTTTGTACAAAGTACTTATTACTTCCATGTATTGATCATGTTCTATTCTTCATTTTTTGTTGTCATTCGCTATCCAGTTTCTATAAGTCACATATTCTCTTTCTATATAATAATTGTAAAGGCCTACTTTTTATAAAATTTTAAAATATCAGCGTAAGTGTAAATAGTTTTTTCGGAAGTGATTTTAAATTACAGTGTACAATGTTCTTCTCTTATCGTTGTTTATATTTGTTTTAGGTCTTATATTCTATCAATAAAAACTATTACACTGAGATTATATTATTTGATTCTCTACTGCGATAATGGCGCCCAACGTGGGGCCAAGACTCTTCATAACTTAGAATTATCGGCTTTTTACTTTTTTAATGTACAGTCAAGAGTCAAAAAAGCAATCAGAATCTACAAGGCATTATAACCATTAAATCTAGGCAATAAGGTATTCGAGGTATGACTACATTTATGAAGCGTGTTAGTTGGAGAGAAACCTAATCTCACAGAATCCTATCTCAGGAGGTCATGATTCTCTGCATCTGACTGTACATATATTTGGATTGATCTGTACAGTTTTTATTTTGTATTTCTGTCCTGGGCCTCGTTACAAGGCAATATATTACTCTGAACTTAGAATCCATTAAACTAAGGTTATTATTGTTCAATTTGGCGTTAGTTAGAATATGGGTTAAACGTTTGATGATGATCTAGAAACTTATAATAGCTACGTAATAAACAGACATATATAATTATATATCTTAACTAATATTATAAATGCGAAAGTGAGTGTGTTTGTTACATCTTCACGCTTTATCTACTAAACCAATCTTCCTGAAATTTTGCACACACATAGTTAGAACTATTGAGAAGGATATAGTACCTTTCATTCCGGGAAAAAGCACTATTCCCGTGGGAAATTCACGCGGGCAAAGCCGCGGGTGAAAGCTAGTCTTCAATAAATTTACATAATTTATTAAAATGTAACTGTACTTCAATAGAAAAAGCTTCTTCAAAGTATTATTTAAATTTCTAAAATTGAAACCAATAAGTTCTATAAAAACATTTAATTTAGGATTATTACATAATGAATTTAGGATGTACATTGTAATTTAATTTTTTTATAAGTAAGCACACTTTTATGGCTTTTGAATGCTGCCTCTTTTAAATGATTTCATTGTGAAACAAAATTGCCAGAATTTGATAAATTTGGTTCTAAAATTGACGTAAATGCACAGAAATGTACAAACTATAAAATATTCTCATAATAAATACTGTTTGACTGGAAACTATGAAGAAACTTCTCAGTTTTCGAAGTGTATTCTGAAACTTCGGAAAGTATAATAGACGGCGTGTAAATTATGATAAATAATATGCATTTTCATATACAAGACAAAGTTTACTAGATTTCCTCGGGGTATTAGTGCATGGATAAAGGCAGTTGCACAAGGGTAATATTTTTATAGTGAGAAATACGAGTAAAATGGTCCTACAAGACCAAATTGGTACCTTTTGGCGATAGAAACTGGATCAAGAATGACATCCAAAAATGAAGAATAGAAATATGAATCAATACAGTTTAAATTTGTGACAGACAGTTTGTCTTTCTGTCTGTATGTTTGTACGCGCATCACGCAAAAACTACTGGACCAAATTTGATGCGGTTTTCACTGTTGTATTGTTGAAGGTCTTTCTTAAAATCTGGCGTAGGTTTCATCATGATACGCCACTTAGAACCGAAGATGTGAACAATAGTAAATTACGCGCGGACGAAGTCGCGGGCACAGGCTAGTTCATAATACCGCACTATGCTACTACACATACTATTTCAAATAGTCATTGATTTTATTAGAGCAAATCTATAACTACCAAATAAATAAATTTTGTATCTTAAATCCAAGTTAGTGATATGTATAGGGTCTTACATACTCTGTATCTTCAGTGTAACATTCGCTTTAAAAGTTTGGAGTGTACGTACAGTATACACTAGTAGTTGATTTGCTGACCACACGAGAGTTAAAGTTGCTGTACACATGGCATTAACTCTAACTTTAAACTAAATGTAACTTTAATTTTAAACTGAGTCAGCGAGCATGTAATGAAGCTTGCTTTTAAACTTTAAATTTTATTTAGTTTTGCTGTTTGTTGAAATGTTGAAGAATATAGATTTTAAAGTAGGTACCAGACATTTATATGAATTTACTCGATACATTAACCATACTTGGTTATTACTTAATAAAATGTCTACCTATGTTTTTGAATATTTGAATTTCATAATAGAAATAAACAAATCGAACGGCCAGCCACGGCATCGTCTAATAGACAATCGGGTTGACATGGCCTGAAGTGAAGCGCATATCCAAAGATGTGCAAAAAACTGGCGAAACACTGTCAAAGCTCTCTGCCCCCCATGGGGTCCTCAGAATACAAAACAACAAAATAATAGTCATGGCAAACGTTCCAGAAGACCAGCAGAATTGCCAAGTTAAATGAACTTTGAGCAAGGTCTTTTTCAGTCCTTCTGCCTTCTTAATAATGATTTATATCAACGCTTAGCTAAATAGTGGGCTTATTGATAGAATGGAGATTCAGGTATAGTGACAGGTTACTAGCCTATCGCCTATGAGTGGAGGAATCCCCAGTTTAAAGACCTTTCCCTCCCTATATTTATACAAGCAAAAAAGTAGATTGAAACATAATAAGAGGACACTTGAATAAAATCTCGACTGAATAGTCAAAAGCACTCCATGATCCAATTACAAAAGCTTGCGCCAATCCACATCGGTAGTAGTCTTTGATCCAATTAATGGAGAAAATGTGAAAAACAACGCCAAAGCTAATTTTAATAAAGTGCGCAAACAAATCCAAAAGTGTCTATCGAATTGAAAAGTATACTTTTCACTTAAGTTAATTGATTTGGAGATTTAACAAGACCTCCATAACATTTCGTTCCGGAATAAGTTTCGAAGCGATTCGGAGATATCTCAATCTTTATTAACAGTGATTTTTGGAATTCGTCCCGATTGTAATTTCTTGGGAAGTTAAAAGGAATTGGTTTGGAGAAAAAGCGCTTAATGCAGGTTTTGAGTCGAAATAAAGATTAAGCCAGATAATTTATGTAAGAACAAATTATCAAGACAGTAAAACGCATTTTGTGACCGTTTCATTATTCAATTACCTGTGTCGAAATTTTTATTCTTTCAGTAAATTATTTTTCTTTACATCTAAAGTACAATTAATGATACTGGCACACTTTTACGTTATAGTACCATTTCTGTGTTTAATTTTTCTTAGAAGTTTTCATATACCTAGTTAATATTTTTTCTACAACACAAGCGTCATCTATCGAAGCAAAAGTTGGTGAAATATAGGTGCAGAAAAAGCTGACCCACCATAGATACACTTAAAAAAGGGATAACCTAGCTACTTTGGCTATTTCAGGAATAACTAAAGTTTGACAAAATATTAATAAAGTTAACTTGATTTTAACAAAAAGATGTTATTAGTTATTAGGGTCTGGTTACATATTTCAAAAAGTTATGTAGTCATTTTTTGTGGGGTGACGAAAGTTTGGTTGTGTATAAGTATTTTTCCCTCCGTACACTAGGCTCCCATGTCGCCGCTCCCATGGGATCCAGAGACAATTTTTTCACTTGTTGGCTCCCATGGGATCCTCAGATAATTTAGTATTCCTTTTGGCTCCCATGGACCGCTCCCATTGGATCCACATTTTCAGTGTAGGATTCAGATTTTTCTCTTACTGACTGTATCTACATACATAGCCTAATATTTCCACCATTGAAACTTTGATTTAAGTAATTAACGTCAGTGTAATTAAATTTTGGTCAGCAGCAGTCAACAGTTGGGCCGGAAGTTTATTAATTCGCCATTAACAAAACTAGCTTTGGTCTACACACAATTTCGAATTCGCATTTAGCTTATTTGCTAATTCGCTATCTGGTTAACCAAGCAGTCAAGCCGCAAAAATAACTAGTGTGGTTACGCAATTACTGTGCAAAATAATCAGAGTGCAGAGAAATCTTTTTATAAAAATAATTAAGTCAAAGTCAATTATTTTTATTCATATAGGCTTAAAAATAGTCACATTCTTGTTTTTTAGTTAGTTGACATCATAAAATTACTTAAAGCTAAGTTTACCACCGCCTCCAAAGCGCAAGTGGAGAAGAGGCGGCGCAACAAACTCCACTACTGCAAAGACAGCGACGTTTTTCTAAAGAAAGTGACGTTCTTCTCCAAAGACGTCACTTTACAACATATGTCTTACAATTAAATGACTGTAAAAAAGGAATTATTATTTTTCTAGCCACTTTTAATCCCACTGCTGGGCAAAGACCTCCCCCTTTTTCTTTCACTTGTCTTCTCTGTTAAGTTGTGGCCACTCAGGAACCCTATTAACATTTTTATTATACGTAGCATAATTCCCTAATTTTGCTACGTATATTAAAAATGTTCTAAATAAGCCAATAGCTAGATGGGTCGACGATGTTAAGAATATTGCTGGCAACAACTGGAGTAGGATGGCCCAGGACCGAGAAGGTTGGCGTAGACAGAAGGAGGCCTATACCCAGCAGTGGGTCACGGAAGGCTGTGGATGATGATGATGATCTCTTTCCTTATTTTCGTTTACGTAATTCACTACAACGAAACACATTTATTAATTACAAAAAATTTACAAGAGTAACTTAAATGAAAACTATGGGCAATTAGATAAACTATTGTAAGAAACCTTTTTAAATATAAATATGTAGATGAAAATTATTATTTGTATTCATCAATAGGGATGATGATTGGGTAAAAAATAAAATAAATGACGCTATTTAAATATTGAAACATAATAATTGAATGTCACATTAATTGATCAATTTTGTTTATAACATGGTTTACTATTTTTTAGTTCTAATTAAAGTATAATGGGATTGCTTTTTGACTTCATTAAAAGTGACGTCACTGTTGAGTACTGTCATACAAATCCCATAAAAATTATTGTTTTTGACATTTGGATAAAAGTATCTAATTTGACTTGTTGTCATCTACCCTATTTACGGACTGATCGCATACGGTTTATTATCTGTGACGCTGTCACAATGACACTAGCTGGTTAATCTTCCCGCCTATTTTTGAAAGGTGATCGATCAGTCCGTCTGTCTTTTGTTTTATGGTGGGGTGATGGGAAAATATACATTGTTAATGTAAGTATGCATTATTATTTAATTAAATATAAGTATTTAGAACTTCTAAATAATTATTACGAATTTATAACTAATCTCTGCTTGAACAATCATTTAGATATATTGGTTTTGTTTCTCCTATACAGAGAAGTAAGGGAATATTGTCTTCTAAGCAAAGCATTTAAAACACGCCAAATACTTTTATTTACAATGTTACCGTCTATCAAACACTATTATGTAATGTTTGTGGATACAAATTATAAAAGTCACTGTTTTGATGAAATTTGATGAAACACCGATTCTAACATAATAGTACATTACGAAACAAGTGTGCAAAGTTGGTCATTACGCACAAGAGGCGATATTGGCGCGCGAGCCGAAGGCGAGCGCGCTAATAAAGCCGAGTGTGCGTAATGACCAAATGCACACGTGTATCGTACGACGTTTTTCAACACACTTGTGAGTAAAAAAAAAAAATGTGGTCCTAAAATCTAATTATCGGAAAACGATTGCGCCCTTTAGTCATTCCTCCACTTAATAAAACATTCGTATGCCGCCAAATCCTTACGTTTGATTTTAGAGGCAATAAACTATTACTTGCATTACGCGCCTCGTTAATGATTTCAGGTGGAGTTAAATTCACATATTCTTCCATACTAGTCGACATTTTATTAAATATTGAATATGCTAACACGGCGAAAATCGGAAAATGTACCTAACAAACACAACATAATAAATATAGTCTTGTTTTTTATTCGCGTGCCGCCGCCCGTCGCCCCGCGCCCCGTGCGCAGGGAGCGCGCGGTGCACGCTGCGGATGGTATATCGCCATACAGCCAGTGCTTGGCTGTATAAAAATCATTATCTTTGCTTATTTAAAAACTGTTGTTATTTTCCATATTAAATTTTATATGTATTATGCGGCTAAATTAAAAATGCTTTTCGGAATTCATAACACGCATTAGTTTTCTATCTTTTGTATAGCGCAGTATGGTAATTTTTATTTCCAAACACCTCCGTAATATATTCGTAATACCTTCGTAATATATGGCATTATGGGCCTAAATTCGATGTAATAAGACCCACTTTACGAGCAAGTGTGTTGAAAAATATTTATTGATGTATAAAATACAAGCATTGCATTTTCATTACTGAATAGTGAATCTAAACATTTCAATTAAATAACGCTCTATTACTGTATCCTGTTTGCGAAAGCCACAACAATGCGCTCTGGTTCTGTGGTTAATGGAACTTATTATAAAATTAAAGCAAATTAAAGTCGGTATAGATATATCGCTTCGTTCCAAATCTTCAGTAGGACGATTAGTAGTAGTAAAAATAATTGGTTGGCTTTAAGAAGAAGAAATAATGCATGAATGTATCAAGTTCTTGCAAGTATACAACTTTAAAGTCCATTATTAGTATGAGTTTAGCTATAATTTTATGTGAACATTATCAAAAGCAAATTTTCCTAAAGCTAATGAAGCAAAGAAGCATTCCAGTTGTTGATAAAAATTTAGTATATGTGATGACGAAGCCAGTTTCAAAAAAATACTCAAGATTTTATAAAAATGTAGACTTTTTCCAATCCCACAGATATGACAATCGCACAGTAGTATCTTACTCGTTAGGAAGAAAGGCAAGAATGGCAAAGAACCCATAGCCAGCAAGCAAACATCAAAACACTTGGTTATAAGCAATGGTTCCATTTTTACTCAACTTAAATAGACAAAGACATAAAATGATACAAAAAAAATACCAATTTTCATGCTTATTCGCCTTATTTTATCGTTAAACTATAATACATATATCCGTCCATCTGCGGTGAGCAATACAGAACTACAGGTTTAGATTTATAGGGTTTTCATACGTGATTTATAAGTGTCATTTATTATTCAGTATCTGTGCTACAATCAGATTTATTACTCACTTTTCGGTTTTATACGAATAAATAAACTATTTATTCGAATCAGGTTGTCGTGGGAAAACGGCGATAGATCATATTTATCTGAAGGTTTTAATGTTAATAGGACGTTACATTATTCCCAGACTACTGAACAGTTTATTCACTGAATTTGAATGTCATATTCATTTTCAAGATATAAAAAATGAAATTTTATTTTTTTCACGGAAAGCGTAATAAAGTGAGTGGGTTACTCCAGTTTATAAAATTCGTTCCGCTTCATGAATAGCAAAATAGCTAAAAATAGTGTTTTTTTTTATTGTATACAAATAATTTTCTATTATTCCATGTTTTATTTTTAACCGAAAGTACTTAAGTATTTTAACTAAATTAAAAAAAACGACTCACGAAAATAGAGTTCAAATATAGTTGTTATGCCATACTAACATTGGTACACAAAATACAAATAGCGTTCCAGACCTGGCGAAATCTCAGTAGCACTATCGCACTATTGAAATTTTTCTCATTTCGTCCAAACCTCCGAGTGGGTAGTACAAGGTAGGTGTCTCCGCACGTGAGACGCCTACCAACCTCGCCACTCGATCCACGGCAACGGATACTGTAACAGTCTGTTTTCATCGTTGCGATATACTTTCAACGGTTTGTGGATTACTTGAAACATTTTGGATACTCTAATGTATACTAGCCGCGCTCGGGACTTCGCTACCGTGAGAATTGTGGGATAAACATTACACTACATTACGACACGACATTAGTTATAAAAGACAAGTTAAAAATGTCCTCCAATAATTTCTGTCCTGTTATCATCCTGATATTATAGAACTATGTAGTCTTCTAATTAGTAATTATGTTATTAGTAATAAATACATTTAGTTATACTTAACATGTAATGCATTCACGTTTTTGGTTGGCGATCTAGTTTAGTACCTATATTATATTAAAATTGTTACGGAATTGTATGTGATTGTTAACTGTTGTGTTTGCTTAATAAATAAATAAATAAAAAGCATCCTATATGTTATTCCCGGAATTTTTCTACATGTATAACAAATTTTATCGAAATCCGTCCATTTTGCGACATTTCGCATTGCATTTTGCATTTTTGTCATTTTAGTGTCGATTTTGCGTGATTGAGTAACAAACATCCTCACAAATTTTAGTAGGATACAGCTGTAGAGATTGGTTGTGTCTGAAACTACCAGACGCATTTCAATAAACAGTTTTATGAATAACTAGCTTTGGCCCGCGGCTTCGCCCGCGTGAATTTCCCAAATAAACAAACTCACATTCGCATTTATAATATTAGTTAGGATGATAAGGGCTACAGTTTTAGACATAGTTACCAATGTAAAGATTGATGATAAGGGAAAGATTGCGTTAAAGACAGCATAAATAGGGATAGACTGTCGAGTGAAATGGCAAATTAAAGAATAAAATAACAAGCTTATTATTAAAAAATAAAAAACACGACTGACAATTTACATAGCCTATGTCACTCGGGGGAATGCAAGGAATCTAACAATACCTCTCACATCAAAATCTGTTAAGCCGTTCAGGACTTATGGTGGAATAAAGAAACTTACATACATATATACATACATACTTACATACATACATGAACCCTGAAAACATAACACTCCTTTTTTGGTCAGTCGTGTAAAAAGAATTAACATACTGTAGCGACATCTGGGAAAACGATAAAGAAGAAGAAGAAGAATTCTCACTTAAGTGACGCAGCGAGTGTGCCTCGCACTAAACTACGAGGCTCAGCTAATACTAATATAATACATTTTTTTTACATTCATTATGCAAATACGCAATCACTCATCTGAGCAGATTCGATGAAATTCGCTTCACAAGCAGGTGATCCGTCTTAGTATATAGAAAACTTTTCTTCCAAAATTTCCACGACTGTAGCCCCGGTGTAGGTGTCACCGCGTACGTGAGCCGGCTACAAATCTCCGAATACCATTCCGTGTGAACAATCTAGTTTATGAGATGCAAACCTGAAGGATCTGTGCCGTTGTTATCTATGTTGCAATTTCCCTTCAAGAGTTTGCAGACTACATGTAGTATTTTGAACAAAATTGATCGTTTTTCACACCTGTGCAAACGAAAACTATTTACCTTTCTAATCAATCAAGAAGGATCAAGAGGGTGTTTTCATTTTAGCGGTGCCTTTAGCGGTTAAGCCTTTGTGCCTTTTTGGATTTGTATTTTTTATATTTGCAATAATGAGTATTTGTGTATCAATCTAACATTACATTTTGTTACACGTTTTTAACCGGAAACCGTTTCCTAAAACCTTGTCATGACAAATTAAAGGACCCGAAATTCAATGCGACTGCGTCGTTTTGAGAGAGTTCTTTTAGACTTTTTATGACTATATTTCATCAGTCAAATTTTTCCTACAAGTCTTTTGTTTTATTATCTATTTTCTGATATCTATACATATAATAAAACAGTAAAAATATTTTGTCTGTACATTTAGTATTTTTGACTGAAATGGATAGAGGGACACTTAAAAAGAATAATAGAAAGCAAAAATATTTTTTTGGAATTTCTTGTCTGTCTGTCTGTCTGTCTGTCTGTCTGTCTGTATGTATGTACGCGTTTCACGCAAAAACTACTGGACGGATTTGAACGAAACTTTTTTTGTTGTACAGCTATTAAGCCTGGGCAACATATAGGCTATAATTGATTTTGAAAACTGGAACACCTGATGAAGAACCATAACAGAACAGCTAAACTATAAGAAATATGGAAATGGTACCTTAGCAAAAGTTTATCAATCTGACGAGCATTTTCTGTTGACGTAAAAAAATCGAAGATCAGAATCATCTGATGAAGAATTCCAAGTAGGCGGGGCATTTAATTTTTTTTTACCGACAAATTCCTACAACCATGATTCATATACTTAACATTATTTTGATGTTTTTAGACATCCTTATATAAAAAAAAAAAGAATTTTAATGATCCGATATGAAATGGGAGGGGTAAATAAACTATACTGAATTGCTCGTAAACAAAAAAGTTTACAATAGAGATTACTGTTCACAATTAATTAATAAGACTTCATTTACCTGTAAATAAAAGTTGGCCGGTTTATAATAAGGCTTTCTAGTCATAAAATGTATTTTTAACGTTATAAATGTCAATATGGTTTTTATTTAATTACAGGAAATCGGGTTCATAAACATGAGTCGTTTTTTAAAATTAAGATTGAATAATTCACATTACGTACGAATATACAATTTTCTCGACTGTAGAATTAAAAAAAAAAATTAAAAGTTAATAAAAAAAAACTGTTGTAGTCACCCTTATAAAAATTGAGGATATGGTTCATTACAATCGTATACGATTAATATATAAAAGTCACCATTGCTGGATTTTTTGTTTTTGTACAGGATGTTATTAAAGTATAAAAATTACAACTTATTAAAAAATCCATTTCGGATTGTTATTTATTGGTGATTTTTTAAATCAAGCTTTTATTATTCGTAAGGAAACATGTAACAAAAAATCACCCTGGTAGGATTTTTTGTTTGAGAGTTATAACAATATGAGTCTTATAATAGCGTTTAAAAAAAAACGGCGGTGGTGATTTTTTTACACTTAAATTTGCAGTTGTAATATCATAATCTATGTAGTTTATAAAAATCACCATCGTAGGATTTAATGTGACCACCTCCATACAACTGAAAATTCACAGCCCCGACTAAATAGACCAGCTACACTATTACATATATAGAAATGTCACAAAAGTTGTTCAACCTGATGAGCATTTTCTACTGACGTATAAATATTGAAGATCTGGAACATCTGTTCCCGTTCATCAACATATATTCCCGCGGGACACGGGATAACGGCTGAAATTTTGAGTACTGGAGTTTAGGTTACTAAGAAGCGAAACTCACGCGGGCGAAGCCGCGGGCAACAGCTAGTAAATATATAAATCACACAGACTGAGCTAGCCCCAAAGTATTTTTCCTTATGTTATGGGATACTGGCTCAGCAATACCATATTTAATAAATAGCTACAACAACTAAGACCTGAATGGGGATCGAACCCGGGACCCACGTGGTTCACAGGTAAGGTCCTTACCGCTGCGCCACAGAGGCCTACAAAACAATGCATGAAAAGTTTCAACCCAATCGAAACAGGCAGACGGTATCATTTATGATATGCAAGTCTGAACAAGTTCCTATATCCTGGTATCATTGTTGCAATTTCCCGATGCGGGAAACTTGCAATATAGCGGACAATATTGACTATTTTTCGAACGTGTCGCTCGTAAAAATTTGTTGCGCAGTTAAGAAAAATTATCTGTATCTTTGTTGTATGTTAAAATAGCAACTTCGGTTGTGTTGAATGTAAATATAGTTGCTTGGAAATTTTAAAACCATCGAGTTCTATGTAGTGTATAACAGTTTTGCTTGCAACTTGCAATTTCGAGCAACAAGGACTTTCGCGCGCGGAACGAAAAGGAGTCGCTTTAGAGGGCTTTCCCCTCTACCAAAGTTTAGGTACAGAGGATGTGCATGTGTGAACTGTCACTCATACATACATAAAAATGTGACGGCAAGGTCCATTGTGCGCACATGGGGCGCCGATTCTACTAAAAACAAACGAAGATGTCGTGTCTCAGTTGTGTCTCAATATCCAAAGAAATTGAACTAAAGCGACAAGATCTCTGTAAGATTTCTATGCTTTATTACGATTTCCTTGACTTTTGAGACGCAACTGAGGCATGATATAGTACGTTTGTAACTTGTAGAATCCAGGGCCTTGATGTCTAAACGAAACCGCCTAATGCCGAGTTTTTTTATAACGACCGTCATATTATGCATAACATCACACTAATATACAAATGCGGATCTTAAACTTACCAATACCGGATCTTAAACCAGAATACGAAACCATCTTAAAAATCTTTAACACACATTCTTATAAGGTGTCATAGACATATTAAAACACGTTCTTAAAAGGTGTCATAGTCGTAGTAGAATACCAGAACATATAAAATGCCGCATGTCCCCCAGGAGCGGGAATCAATTCCCGAAGTTGGACTGCGGGGGCTTCCCCGTAGAGCTATATGTTTCCATTTGCCTGTCGCATCTGCTGGCTCCGATAATGTGAACTAAGTTCCAAAGGCCGTATGAATACCAAACCAACTTGTTTGATACATATTTAAAGCCAAGAGGCTCCATGAGAGTGGTACTTTTTATATTTATAAGTTAAAAATATTTTATGTGCAAATTTTTGTGATTGCACATGTGGTTACTACAGTTTTTGACGACAAGTATAGGGCACACCATGCCTGTATGCCTGAAAGTCTCGAGTTCAATTTTATTTTGTCTGCCTGCGGTTCTTAGTAATATTTTCGTCGTATCAAATAGTAAATTTGACTATTCAGTTTTTTGACATTGTTATTCATGACCTTATGTAATTTTATTAGGTCTATAAAAAAATGTCTACCCTTTTGACGTATTCATTCATCTAAAACAGGTTCTATTTTAACATCGAACGAATCTACATTAAAATAAAACATACACCCGAAAGAACATTGAATCCACCTTTTTATCTTATTTGAAGTCGGTTTAAACAATAATGCCAACGCATTGACATTAAAGACATATGGCACACGTGGCGATGACACTTTCCCACCATTTCCAGCCCGCTACGGCTACGCGGTTTTAGTTAGAACCCGCGCGCGGTCCTAGACGGTCGGCTACGGCGTAGCACCATCGTAGCCGCTCACGTAGCAACGCTACGAGTTTCGTTCGTGATTTTCATTTTCGGAATGTAAAGTTTGCTTTAAATAAAGTTGTTTTGAATAAAGTTTTCTTCGGTTTTTATAACAGTAAGTACAATTACATTTATTACAATTTGTATTTATATATTTTTTTAATGTGATTATATTGTCACACAGGCATACGGCTCACATAATGATTCAATCTTATAATCACACATAATGATCTACAGGGGCGTATTTAAAAGTTTCATTTCAATCATAATAATTAAAATATCGATATTACGTTCATGGTCTTTTTCGTTTTGCTCTGCTACATACTGATGAATAATTAAAATAATAATAAAATTATAATAGATAAAAAAAAAATTACACCGATTTAAAAGGCAAATTGCATTAAATGTAATTTATGTAGAACTGCTATTTTTTGCGGAACTACAGAGACAATTCCACATTTATGCCCTTTACAAATTAAACGTACTATATATATATATATGTATATCATTCCACAATCATATCCGAGCATATTCAGAAATGTGCGGCGGGAATGTTTCCGAAGTCCAGTTCAACAGAGATTTGCGGGGAATTCCCGGCGCCGGTAATTTCGGCCCCAACATAATCGCCTCATTTAGCGGACGAACAGACCGACCAAATGCGTGTTATATGTACGCAGGCTTCGGATTTTGCCCGGTAAATACTACCCACAAATGATAATTTTCGTGATTTTCGAGTGTGGACAATACGAATGCTACAATTTTCGATACATAGTGAATCAGCTGATACTTGATGTTGAGTTATTTTCAAGATATGTTTGTCTAATCAGTATGTGAAAAAATGTGGTTTTATTTTCTGTAGTCGAAATTAAAGAATTTGTGCTTATTTTTTAGAGTTCTTTGCAAGATGTGTTATGTTTTGGCTAATAAGTATGTGACAAAAATGTGGTTTTATATTCTGACTGAAGTCTGAATTATAGAAATTATGCGAATAACAAGAAACTAGCTTTTTGCTGTTTATCAAAATTAATTGAAATCTGTCCTGCCATTTTACGACGTAACGAACTATTTGACAGATGTCATACGTACGTAACGAACTATTTGACAGATGTCATAGGTAGTATAGGACTCATCCTATACTTTAAAAAGTGTAGACTTAATAAGAAGTTAGCGGACAGCGTCAGACTAAAGGTTTTCCAACGGTCTATGAAGTGACGCCTTCTCGGTGTACGTGCAAGCACAGACAGAGCAAGAAAAGTTTCGAAACTTAAAGCTTACAGTTTGGACTGGGCTGTACAAGTTCGCGGCATGTACCTAGTTCAAAAGATTTAATGAAAAAAAATATTTAAGAACTGATAGTCGTCAACGGGTAACATAGGCATAGAAGTGATGCGGATAGTAACCGTTTGGTGGGTAATATATTATGTAACTAAAATTTATTTTTAACACCTCTTTATTTTTTTGGAATATATTATGATGATAAAGCATATCCTGTTTTGGTGCTTCTGACACATCCTCTTCTCCTCTTCTCATGTATCACCCCAACCGTTTGGTGGGTAAAATAGTACTTACTTGAGTAACAATAGGTCATCAGAAAAGAGCGGGGAATTCTGGCAAAGGCTTTTTGCTTAAAAGAGTTCCCCGGCCTTCTAAAATAAATAACAAATGTACTTTTTTGGGACAAATAAAGAATTTATATATTATTTTATTTAGAGGTAAATTAAAAGAGATGTAGGGCTGACATTGACGACTTTCTGCGTGGGTAGTGATTTCTTTTTCTAAACAGGGATTTCTAAAAAAAAATAAAGCCGACTTGATAACCTCCTCTTTTTTTGATTTATTCTTCGTTTAGTCCGAGATTTTATCAATGGTTGTTTAGATTTAATCAATGGATGTCCCAAATAATATGCTTCATTCGTCTTAAAATATAATTATTATATGTTTGAACAGTGTGCTTTGGCACAAAGAATAAATCGCACAAAATCCTAATCATAAATACGAAAGTCAGTTTGTTTGTTACCACTTCGCGCTTTATCTACTGAACCAATCTTATTAAATTTCGCATACACATAGTTAAAAGTAATGAGAAGATAGGGTAACTTTCATCCCGGGAAAGCGCTCTGTTTCCATGGTAAATTTACGCAGGCAAAGCCGTGGGCCAAAGCTAGTAAAAAAATAAAAAAACACATTAGCAAGTACAAGATAGCATACAAGTAGCAAGTACGAGGTAGAAATTATATATTCATTTCCTGCGCTAACCGTTTTTAATTATGATGATAGTGTTTAATATCAAGGTCAATTAATATATCGTCAAAGCATCTATCGCTAATCTCGGTTAACTACTAATGTATAGCCTCCCAAAGGATTCGTCATTCGCCTGATTACACAATGAATGATTAAGGGTATCAAATACAACTGATATTGTATACGTAATTATAATGCCTTTGGCTAAAGGGTAGGTATTATATAATACAAGTACATAACGTGTAAAATTCAAAGGACTGGCATAATTTATCAACAAAAATTAAGGGTAGGAAAAACTAAAAGATAGTTACTTAAAGAAGGAAGGCCGGTAAAGCTGTTCCAACTGCTTTAAAAAATAGAAACAGCTAAAAATAGAAAAAGCTAATAGCAGGCATTGTTAAGTTCTCTTGCGAATTTAAAAATAATAAAAGTATTAATATTTCTTCAATAATACTTTAACGATCTTTTAATCTTAAATGTAACTAAATATTTAAATATGTTAATACTTTACTGGACAGTAAACGAGACACCAAAGTAGTTTAATGGATGTAAATGTTATAGTCGTTTATTGTCCTGTAAAGTGTTACAATGTTAATTTTGCGAAACTTGTTTATACTATGTACCCTTTACCTTCCTTTCTTCTTCTTCTTTAAGAGCTATGCTCTTGTCAGTGGAGTATACGCCACACCTCTCTATTCTCCGTTTTCCTTTGGTCTTCACCTTCCTAAGCGTCGGTAATTAAATCAACTAAATTAATTTATACATTCTCGTCCTAAACAGATTTGACTCGCGGCGGAATGTTTGTCGCTGGGCAAATAAATATTTATTTTGTCCCTTTGCAAAAACGTGTCCCGCGATAATGTCAGAATTAACCCTTCGCTGCCACGTCCGTAATTAGGAGATTTCAAATTGATAGCCATTTTACTGGATTTTAGCCTTTTTAACATTGTAATTTTTAATATATTAGAGACCAGATGCATCCCAAGGCTCCGTTCATTAAAAATAACTGTACGTACATACCGTATCGTGCTATTCTTTTGTAAACTACAGGTGAAATAAATAAATCATAATTACTATTTAAATATTTATCTGAATTCAATTACCCAATTAATTTGATATTAGCTATGAACCCACATGAGTGATAACACCGTGAGTGATGCCGTCTTTTCTCGGTCGTTTCGTTACCACGCCTTGACGCCGTAGCCGAGTGGGGCAAGCGTTGACCTCAGCGCTCACTAGGTGGCGCTAAAATCGTGGTGTAGCTCACACTTTGTACTTTCTACCCGTATACTCATTGAAATCCGTCTTGTAGATTTTGTGTAATTGCGTAACAAACATACATCGTCACTTACATCATAACTTTAACATTTATAATAGGATTAGTAGAATTAGGGGGATAACTACTTTGCTACGATAAAAAAGAGAGTATGGAAGTGGGTAATATCGGCCATACCATAAAAGTTCATACCCTCGGTACCTACCTACTGCAGTAATCATCTCAGTTGCCAGAGAGGTGACCTGACCATGGCCATTTATCGAGAGAGGCTTTTAGTCTAACAATAGCCTTTATGGACTGTAAAAAGAAAGAATACATTCCACTGATGGAAAAAGTCGTGAAGTCATCATATCATATACCTCTCTTAGTATCTATAGTATACATAATTGACCGAGCGAGCGAAGTGAGCAAAGTCAAAGTCAATTTTTTTTATTGAAACTTGACTATTTTTCACGTCGAAAACTAATTGACCGAGCGAGCGAAGCGAGCGAGGGCTATAATTCAAGTTGGAGCGAAAAACACATTGTTTGTATGTATGTATGTATGTATGTTTGTTCCGCGATAACTCTCGAACCGTTGTTCCGATTTTGATGAAAGTTGGAATATATGTAGGGATGGTTAATAGAATTTTCAAGTTCGTTGGGCATCAAAATCGGTCCAGCCGTTTTTGAGATATTTAATTTTTTGTGAAAATAAATATTGTATTTTAATAGTCGCGAGGTCTACGTTCGCAGCGAACGACTAGTTATTTAATCACAAGTTGGGGCGAAATCACATTGTTTGTATGTATGTATGTAATGTATGTATGTTTGTTCCGCGATAACTCTCGAACCGTTGAATTAATTTCGATGATGTTAAGAATACGTGTAACAACTATCCATAGAATTTTTAAGTTTGTTGCGCAACAAAATCGGTCGAGCCGTTTTTGACATATACGCATTTTTATGAAAATAAATTTCTCATAATTTTAAGATAATAATCGCGAGATCTAAGTTCGCTGCGAACCACAAGTTATGCCTCAAAGCTACAAACTACTAACATTTTGGAACGACCACTGCTGAGAAGAAAATATGCCGAAAGAAACTCATTAAACAGTCTTGGTTGCCTAACATGCCAGAGGGGCTATTTATTAACTTATACATACACTAGATTGTGTAGAGTCAAAAATAAAATAAAAATATAAGAAACAAATATAATATTTAAAAAATGTTATATTTGTGATTGAGTAACCACAATGAAATGGTTAAGATAATGTTCCGCGATAACCTCGACCCGTTGAATTAATTTCGATGATATTAAGAATACGTGTAGCAACTATCCATAGAATTTTTAAGTTCATCGGTTCAGCCGTTTTGAGATATACTCATTTTTATAAAAATAAATGTAACTTTTGAACCGTTGTTCAGATTTTTAATGAAACTTCACAAATCATGAGATAGTATCACTATTTTTGTCATGTATATTGTTTATCGAAATTGTTTCACCAATTTTAGAGATATTGAGTTGAAACATGAAATGTTCATTTTCGTATCAGCGACATCTAGTGACATTTTTGTAGCAGTAGTACCATTTAAAATAAATCGCGAAATCTAAGTTCGCGGCAAACCACTAGTTAACTAAATAAAAAAACATTTATAATGATTTTTAATACAGACTCACGCGTGTTGTAAGCTGGAATCAAATAAACAAATTAATAATTAATTAATTAATTTAATCAAATTAATTTTATTTAGTTCAGGCGCAAGTTCCCATTTAAAAAGAAATTTCAATATTTCAAACATTCTTACCTAAAAGGAAAACAATAAAATCAAACTTAAATATCTTAAAAGTCGTTATTTAGACTTTTTTTCTCTAGCTATTTAAGTCCCACTGTTGGGAAAAAGCCTCCCCTAAGTCTTTCCACTCACCTCTGTCCTTCGTCTTTTCCTTCCAGTGCTTATCGAATCCCTTTAAATCATTAGACCATCTCGTTCTTGGTCTCCCTTTAGTCTATTGGTCCCTTTCTTCTTTTATTATTTAGATAGGTGCAACAATTAACCTAGATTTTGCAGCTGGACGAATAAATAGAAATATCTGGAAAAACTTAGATAACTGTGGAAGATGATGAATTGCGTCGCTTTGTTGCTATGCGAGGTGATTTGTCATTTTGGCTAGAATGCGGGGCTTGGTAAGAATAGTTATTCTTTGAGGAGAACTTACTATATAACAGTAATGTGGAAATGTCCGTGCTCATTTTTCTATCTTTTTTGTTGTAAATATAAAATAACTCAAATAAAAGGTTCAGGTTCACAAATTTAATAAAAAAAAAAATTCTACAATTTTTTTTTTATTACGTATTAAATAGCTGCGGCCAGTAAAATGGGCCAGATTGGATACCGAACGGCCGCAGAGGACAAGGTAGACCTGAAAGGAGATGGCGGGAAGACATACAAATTCTTACCTGAGTGGCCACAACTTGCAAAAGAGAGAAACGAGTGGCAGAAAAAGGAGGAGGCCTTTGCTCAGCAATGGGAAACAAAACCTACAGGCTAGGTAGTTAAAAATAATCAAAAAGCTACTAGTGAAAAAAAGAAGCACTCATTTATCTTTTAAGTGAAACGATTTGAATGCGACTGGCAAACTTTTATTTTTGGCTGTGTGCGCAGAGAATCCGGGACAAACGAAGTGGCGGGAAGAATTCTGTACCGGAACTTTACCGGGAAAAAACCACCGGTAAAAATAAGTACCGGGAAAAAATCTCCACGCGGCACCACGTTTGCCCGACTAGAACCTAACTTAAGCTATACGCAGACTGCTACCACCGTAACTTATATAGGGAGCTACGGGCCCTATGTACTAATAACTAACTAACTAAATTTATTATGAAACTCACCAAGTTGACTTCTTAATCCAAGTTGGGGTGTCTTCGGAGGAGGTGGTGTTCCCTAAGTCACCCAACCTACCCCATGAGATCTCAATCCCCAGAAAAAATACCTGATCCGTCTAGCAGTTCCACTCGGCAACAGGTTTCGGCGTCTCCAGGCAGCCACAGGTCACGTGGTTCACAACAAACAGTCCAAGTAAAAGGTTTCACAAACACAAACGTTCCATAGTTATTTAACAAAAGGGAAACTCACAATTATAGTTCAAACTAACCAACAATCAACGTGGTTTTAGACAAAGGGACGCGGGACCTCTCGCGTATTAAACAAACCGAAATCGCACAGGACAATGGCGGCCGTCCGCCATGCCATTCACGCGAGCAGTGTGAGAACCCCGAACGCCTGGCGGCGACAATAGGAAACTCTTGCGTTTCGTTTCACCCATTATATTACAAACAGGCTGGATAACACCTTGCGTACAACTCAGTTACAGGCTTAAACGTTTCCACCCTTGCAGAAAAAAAAATATGAGTCTTAACTTGGAGCATGAACTCATTAATTAACTGTATCCATATTTCCCAACACAAATTGATTATCAGAAAAAGTTGAACGAAATCATTTTTGTTCACCTATAATATCCACAAAATTGATCCATTTACAAAATATGGCCAAGTCACGACGAAATTAGAAGCAGCCTGTAACGTTATTAATGAGTTTCCGATATTGCCTCCGTTCCTCTGAATTTAATATCCTACCCCTAAATTTTAGAAATGAACGTCTTTTTTATTATAGTCAGCATTTTTTCATTTCGCCCCTTGGTATCTTTCGATTCAATATTTGGACTGTTAATGGGATGGGCGTCAAACGTCAATTTTGTGGTCTCTTTATTCTAATTGGGATGTCTATCGTCTAGCCGCATCAATCTCGTTCGTTCTCGACGACCTTTGTGTCCGCCCTCGATAGCTAGTGGAATTAATTTGCACGACAATCAAAACTAGATTGGAATTATTCATTTTTTGGGTACTGTGGTTGATGTTTCTTCATACACTATTTTATGTGTTCCATGAAAGACGGATAAACTTGAAGCGTTTTAGTCGTTTTTCTTGGAATACAAAATAAGGTGTTTTGTGTTCCAAGAACTAGACTACACTAATAAGTTCAGCCGCCTTTCTTGGAACGCAAAATAAGCGAAGAACGGTGTAACTGCCTACTAAATTTCAATTTAGTAATCTATAACATAACTATATTGACAAGGGTATATCACTGAAAATTTATGTCGCCACAAGTAAATTCAGTTAACAAAATGTAATTGGTACCTAAGTTATCAATATCGTTTATTTAAAAAAGATTGTAACGCCTGTACACTTAAGGTCTAGTAAAAGTATCTCTTTTGAAACTATTCTCTAACAGAAGTTTCTAGAACAGTTACTTTTTTCCAACAACTGCACTCAGCAACTTCCTGGCTACACGTAATATACACTCAGTTTACGTGTTTCTACGTAAAGCACTTGGAAACACGCGTTCAGGAAAAGCTAACGTTATTTTGTTGTATTGTATTTTAGCTTTCTTACTTTTATTCCATCAACTACATTTTTATAAATGTTTATTTCTCTACAAGCTGCGCCCCGAGGCTTCGCTCTCGGAATTTCCTACGGGAAATATATTTATTTTTGGATTTTTGAGCATCTCAGATGCAATTAATACTAAAGTACTTTCATATAGAAATTAAATATGGTGAAAAAATTCCATACGAGCAGGACTTGAACCCGCGACCAGGTCTTTATACGACCTTGCTCTTCCAACTGAGCTATCGCATTTTAATCCTGCACATCGAAAGGTGACGCATGCCTAATGTGTTTCAATAGAAATCGGATATGGTGAAGATTTTCGATGTGCAGGATTGAAATGCGATAGCTCAGTTGGAAGAGCAAGGTCGTATAAAGACCTGCTCGCATGGAATTTTTTCACCATATTTAATTTCTATATGAAAGTACTTGGGAAATATATTCCTAGAAATACTCCCGCTACTATATTGCTATTCGCGATATTTTTCTACCCGTGTACCAAATTTCATCGAAATCCATTTAGTAGATTTTGCATGATTGAGTAACAACCATCCTCACAAATTCACAAAGTCACATCCAAACTTTCGCATTTATAATAGTAGTAGGACAAATAACTGCATATATACAAGTATTTTCCGATATATGGTATACTAGCTGCGCCCCCTGACTCCGCTCCCGTGTGAATTTTGGGATAAAAGTGCATGTAATTCTAAGTATACACCAAATTTCAATAGTTTATACCCACATACTATATTAACGTCAAGTTTTGGAACTGGTTTTCCTAACATATAATATTTTACCAGGTCGGAAGTCTGTTTAAAAAAATATATTGCATGTTATTTTAACGTCGAAAAATCAAGTTCAGTGTTTAATAAAACTATTTCTTTGTTTCAGGTATAAATAGTCTATTTCAACAAATGTCAGTCAATGGGCACTGAAAATATGAAGGCAAGTTATTTTTCTCCATTTTACTAGTTTATTAGTTGTAATTAACTTTCACCTTTGCGTGTATGATGAGTCTGATGTCTTTGAACGATGAGTTGATCACAATAAAACTGATAATATGATCTAATTTTAAAGCGGCCCTTGTTTGGCAATTTAACGTGTGTGTCGAGGGATGAATGATAGCAGCATGAGATAATAGAATAATTCATTCATTCATTCTAAATATAAACGCGGTAAGTTATAGGTATAATTCGTATCATACGGTATCATAATAAGCTCAAAGGCATATAAATATTGTATATTTTTGAAAGGAATTACATCCAATAATATTTACTGTATGTAGCTTAAAGTTAATAAAAGGTTATGTAAATCGGGTTATGAAAGATTGGAGTATAATCTTATTGGACCTACCACGTGCTGATCTTAAAATTATTCGTGAAAGGATAATATTATTTTTATCATTTGTTTAATAGGTACAACATCAAAATATATACATATAACAGTTACCAAACCGCGGAAACCTCGCAGGATATTAGCAAGTGGATTTTTTTTCTAGTCTGTGCTATTTTCCTATGGTGCTAAGGTGCTATAAAGCTATATTTGGTGTTAAGGGTCGTGATAATATTCATACAGCTACTTTCTTGGCAATATTAATTCACTATAGTACTAACATATAGAAATTAGATATGTTGAAAAAATTCCATGTGAGCAGGACTTGAACCCGCGACCAGGTCTTTATACGACCTTGCTCTTCCAACTGAGCTATCGCATTTCAATCCTTCATATTGAAAATCTTCACCATATCCAATTTCTATTGAAACGCATTACGCAATTAATATTGCGTAATGCGTTTCAATAGAAATTCAATAGAAACAAAATCATTATTTCAATTATGGGTCCATAGAACATCCAGTTTTTTCCGGTTCCGGTAGCAGAGCGGTACACTTGTGTTACGATTGCTCCGTGTGATAAATTGAAATTGTACTAAATTAGTGACTTTATGAGCCCAATTTGTGATCATTTCTGTGAAATAACGCATCCCCAACAACAGCATTAGTGAATCACCGTACAAGAGACGTTGGTCACGTAAATAACTCGATCTCAAATTCTAACAATTAACCTACAAAGTGATGATTCAGTGACGGCCATAAACCATAAATACGAAAAGTGACATTGACATTTGACAGTGACACCTACGCCAACTCAAATCAAAAGTATCGACAGTGTTGTCAGATCTTAGAAACATGGAAAAAAGCATGGAATTACTGTGGACAAAACTGGAACAAAAACTGAACCAACAAACTGCAATCATAACCGAGGCGGTGACTAAAAATGTTACGGAAGCCCTTAATGAAAAAATAGAAGCGGTATCAGCAGAAAATAAAGACCTCAAAGCACAAGTCACTAAACTGCAGCAGCAACTAGACAGGGAAAGGCGAAAGAACAACTTGGTCTTCTTTGGAATAGAAGAATCGGTTAAGAGAGAAACGGAGTTAGTGGACTATGTTAAAGACATATTATTGGAAGCTGGAATCCATATGGATAGCCATGAAATCAGCAGAGTGTATAGGATTGGGAATCCAACAAAAAATGTTCGTCCAGTAGTGGTCACTCTTACAACTACTTGGAAAAAACATATTATATTAAAAAATAAATCCAGTCTCCCACCAGGAACATACATAAAAGAGGATTTTCCAAAGAATGTCTTGGAAATTAGGAAACAATTACTACCATTAATGGAAGAGGAAAAGAAAAAAGGGAACACAGCCTACATAAAATATGATAAATTAATTATTAGGAAACCCAGAGACTCCAAGAGTGAAAAGAGGAAAAGAGAGACAACCACATCACCTAAGTCTCCTAGTCAAACCCAAAAGAAACTCAATACAAACATGAGCACTGGAGACAAAATATTAAATTCAGATAAAGAAATACTAAGGCCCAATATACTAAACTATGTGACACGTGGAAGATCCTCACACACTTCAGAAATTCCAAAAACTAGATACTGCCTCCAACCGGAACCACGACTTACCTAACTCAATACTGAAACCAACTTCAAGAAATAGCACCCCAAGCCGGCTGGTCACCGTGGGGGAAGTAGACCACCACCCTCATCCATCACTAAAAAGAAACCAACAATTAAAAATATGCACATACAACGTAAGAACCTTATCATCACCAGAACGCCTATTGGAACTAACCCAGGCCCTCGAAAAAATTGATTTCGATATTTTGGGACTTGCTGAAACGAGGTTATTAGGCAACAGGATTGAAGAACACCAAAATTACATACTCTGCTACACAGGGGAAACATCAGGCCTCTATGGAGTGGGATTCCTCATTAAAAATCTTATAAACAAAATATAGTAAACTATATTGGCATATCTGAACGAGTTGCAGTACTAAAATTGAAATTTGGAGAAGACTTAATATCTATCATACAAACCTATGCCCCTACATCAAAAGCAAAGGAAGACGAACTGAATAAATTCTATGATAACCTAAGAGAGGCCAACAAAATTCAAGATGGAACAGTACTAGTAATAGGAGATTTCAATGCCCAAATAGGCAAACCGAAACAACATGAAAATTTGGTAATGGGAAAATATGGATATGGCAGGCGAAACAAAAGAGGCGAAAGACTTATACAATATGCCTGTGAACAGAAATTGGCCATAATGAACACCTATTTTAAAAAGAAACCAAACCGTAGATGGACATGGTTATCTCCTAATCAAAAAATAAAAAATGAAATTGATTTCATAATGTGCAATAAGCCAAGAAAAATAACAAACATTGAAGTCCTTAATAAAATATCATTTGCATCTGATCACAGATTACTTAGAGCAAACTTCATACTAAAGTCGCCAAAACCGAGCAGGAATGCATTCAAATCCTCACCCATAATTCCAAAACAAGACATAGAAAAATCCACATTTATAGAAAATTTACAGAAAAATTTGAAAGAACAACCTATATTTGATGAGGACTTACAAACTTTTTATAACAAAATTGAAAACTTAATAACTACTAGTCTGATATCTATAAAATCAAGTAAAGATAAAAATTCAAATTATGAAATTTTGAAAGAGACCACTAAGTACTTAATAAAAAGACGGTCTGAATTGATTGCAATGAAAAACAAATCTAAAGAAATGAAAAAGGAATTATCAATTATATTTAAAAAACTAGCAAAGCTATAAAAGAAGATTATAATAACCACAGAAAGAAAATAATAGAGAAAAATTTGAAAAACTACAGAAGTTCAAAAAGAGCCATCAAAGAATTAAGTACCCACAAGACCTGGATCGGGAAACTCAAGAATAAACAGGAAGAAACCAAAACCAGGAAAGATATATTAACGCTAGCAACAGAATTTTATAAAGAGCTATACAGAAACCCAACAGAACATAACATAAACAATGTAACACTGATAAGCTGCACTAACGCAGAACATGACCGAGTAGATCCAATAGACAGGAAAGAAATAGTTACCCACATTGATAAACTAAAATCGGAAAAAAGTCCTGGCCCAGACGGCATAAGTAATGAAGTATTAAAAACGGCAGCACCTATCTTAGTACCATATTTAGAACAACTATTCAACAAAGTCCTAGAAACTGGAAGAGTCCCAAAACAATGGTGTATTTCAGATATTATACTTCTGTACAAGAAAGGTGACCCAGCCGACATTGGTAACTATAGACCAATAAGTCTAATGTCTAGCGTATACAAACTTTTTGCATCCTTATTACTGAGCCGTATTTCATCAAAAATAGACAGCAACCAACCAATCGAACAAGCAGGCTTCCGTTCAGGTTTTTCCACGATGGACCACATACACACTCTGGAACAAGTACTTGAGAAACATAAAGAATTTAAACATCCTCTCTACGTGGGTTTTATCGACTATGCAAAAGCTTTCGATAGCATTTCACATAACTCTATTTGGAAAGCACTAGTCTCATACGGAATAAACAAAACTTATGTAAACATTATAAAAAACATATACCTTCAAAGCATAAGTAAAGTAAGACTCGAAAGAAAAGGAGAAGCTATACCGATTGAAAGAGGCGTCAGACAGGGTGACCCTCTGTCACCTAAACTGTTCATTGCTGTGCTGGAGGAAGTATTCAAGGAAATAAATTGGGAAAACAAAGGAATAATGATAAGAGGTCACCATCTAAGCCACCTCAGATTTGCAGATGACATTGTAGTGCTTGCCAAATCAGCATCTGAGCTAGAAACAATGTTAGAATCCTTAGACAAAGAAAGCAGAAAAATAGGCCTACACATGAACCCTAACAAAACAAAAATAATGACAAACCACGTCAGGAAAGAAATACGGGTATCAGGCAACCCTATTGAATACACAAATGAATACATCTACCTTGGGAAGCGGATGTCTTTCAGCAAAACAAACAACGAGGAAGAAGTAGACAGGAGAATCAACATCTCTTGGAAAAAATTTTGGGCTCAGAAAGAAATATTGAAAGGTAACTACCATCTAAAGCTGAAGAAAATAATAATGGATACTTGTATTCTACCATGCTTGACATATGGAAGCCAGACTTGGACTTACACCAAAAGAATTAAAACTAAATTAGCGACCTGTCAACGTTCCATAGAAAGAAGCATCTTAAAACTAAAGAGATTACAAAAAACCAGAAATGAAGAACTAAGAAGGAGAACTAACATAACTGACGCTCTTCAACATGCTCTGCGTCAAAAGTGGAGGTGGGCAGGCCACATTGCAAGGTCAAAAGATAAAAGGTGGACACTGGAGACAACAAAATGGGCAGGACCAGAAAGCGAAAGACCGCAAGGAAGACCGACCCAACGATGGGTCGACGACATCATAAAGATCGCAGGGACAGGATGGATTGGAGTTGCCCAGGACCGAGAAAGATGGAGGGAGATGGAGGAGGAGGCTTCCACCCAATAAGGGATCCATAAAAACAAAAATTCAAATTTATACCTTAATATTGTAAAAATCAAACACTGTAAATGGAAATAAAGAAGCTTATTATTATTATAGAACATCCAGGGTCCGTTAATGAAGTAATCACAGTAGCTAATATTTTGCAGGTTTCCTCATGAAGAATATCATGATGTTCTTCTTCACTTAAAATTCTTCCGTTACTGACTGACGTAACTGACAGACAACGCACATACATAACTACTGGGCGTAGGAAGCTGAAATTTGGCATATAGGTTCCTTAGGGAGTGTAGGGGAGCACTTCTTCTTCTTCTCTCAGCCGAAAGACGTCCACTGCTGGACAAAGGCCTCCCCCAAGGATTTCCACAACGACCGGTCCTGCGCTGCCCGCATCCATGCGTATCCCGCGACCTTCACCAGGTCGTCGGTCCACCGAGTGGGAGGCCTGCCAACACTACGTTTTCCGGTTCGTGGTAGCCACTCGAGAACTTTTCTGCCCCAACGGCTATCTGTTCTACGAGCTATGTGCCCCGCCCACTGCCACTTAAGTTTCGCGATTTTGCGGGCTATGTCGGTTACTTTAGTTCTCCTACGGATCTCCTCATTTCTGATTCGATCACGCAGGGAAACTCCGAGCATAGCGCGCTCCATCGCCCTTTGGGTGACCTTGAGCCTTCTTATGAGGCCCATAGTAAGCGACCACGTCTCAGTTCCGTATGTCATTACTGGCAACACACACTGGTCAAAGACCTTAGTCTTGAGACACTGCGGTATTTTGGACGAGAAGATATCGCGAAGCTTCCCGAACGCTGCCCAGCCGAGTTGGATTCGAGTTGGTTGCTCTTTCTCGAAGTTGGACTTACCTAACTGAACTGTTTGTCCCAGGTATACATAATTGTCAACAACTTCGAGTGTAGAGTCTCCAACCTTCAGAGGATTGGGTGCGACACGGATATTAAACATAATTTTCGTCTTGTCCATGTTCATTTTTAGACCCACTTGTTGAGAGGCTCTACAGAGGCCATCGAGCATTGTGCCTAGGTCTTCCAAGGTCTCAGCCATGACTACGATGTCATCAGCGAATCGAAGGTGAGTGATGTACTCGCCGTTGATATTGATACCGAGTCCGCTCCAGTCCAGAAGCTTGAAAACATCTTCCAGGGCGGCGGTGAACAGTTTCGGAGATATCACGTCTCCCTGTCTCACCCCTCGCTGCAACTGGATAGGTTTAGGTAGGATAGGGGAGCACTAAGAGAGGATAATCCCGAAATTTGTACGAGAACAAATTCCCGGGCCCATGCTACTAGAACAATAAAAGTCAAAACATCGTCTACAAATTGTTCAAAACATTGTTTTCTTTTAACAGCGTTTACAGGAGTAGAGGTAAAACATAAATTTGAATGCCGGAGCAAAAACTTGACGCCATATATTTTCCGTCACTCGCAGGCGCTCGAGAAAATGAGTCAATCTTAACTTTGTATCGCGTTTAACGTTGCTGATTTGACTGTCAAATGATGTAATTATTTGCCACATAATTTGATATTTAATTTTAAGAGGGAAAACAATTTTTTATATTATGTGTTATAAGAAATATATAATTTTATTATCATTGAAAAAAAATGATTTATTACAATACAGTTTAACATAAAAGCTTCACTCTAGATAATTTCTAGAATCGACAACCAATTTCTGAAGTAACTTCAAAAATGGTTCTCATGAATAATTTGATTGGATTAAACTTTGTATCATTTCAAGTCATGTAAGTATGTGGAAGTCTATGGGATATGTTTATGTCTAGCAGTGGACTGAAAGTATTTGAGATGATAATAACATTTGTACGTACAATCAACCGCACATCAACCTTCCCAATATAATTTAATATATTGCAAATTGAATGATTTATATGCTAGCTAAGATATCTTGTCATATGATTGAATGTACAGTCAGGAGCAGATAAAACTGACCCCCTTTGCCTCACTGAATCCCGTCTCAGGGGGGTTAGGTTAATCTGCCTTCGACTGTACAAAAGATACGCGAGCGACGTTAAATATTGAATATGAATCTTATGTTAAATGTATTTGGGAATATTATCCCATACATTACCGCTAAATTAGCCAATATGGCACGGACCGTCAGCAAATTCAGCAGAGCTGTATAATCAACACTTAATTATGGGATGTACTCAACCGCCACGTAAATCAAGTGGAAATTTCTGCCTTGTTTATGGTATGCCAGGGCTGCTGGCTGGCGATAAGGCTTCGGAAACATTTGGTCTTTATCTACTGTTTGTTTTAAAAAGCATAAAAGTGACATCAAAGTCTGTTTCAAAAGATGTGACCATGACTAAGCATTGTAGATGCATATTAGACTGTAATTAGTATGTAAAATATTAATGTTATGTCGGTACTTAAATTGATGAAATATATCTTTCTTTACTAAGATTCTAAGCTTTGATTTTAGATGGAAGCAAGATTTAAAGGCAGCTGAAAAAAATAATTCCTAGTAAAATTAAACTAAGTTTAAAAAATATTAACCTTTGACTAAAGTCAAATTCTATCAAAGACAAGATCGGCTTTGTCGTCAAATAAATTCGTTAGGATGTGTGTAATTTACTTAAACCGTGGCGCAGGGATCCAAAGTGAATTTTGGTCTTAATATAATTTAACCAAATACATATAAAATCTAATAATGGCGTGCTAGATTCATATAATTAGTAGATTTAATATAATTCGAATTTTGTATCCGATCACAGTAACGCAACGGGATGCGCATGGATGCGGGCAGCGCAGGACCGGTCGTTATGGAAATCCTTGGGGGAGGCCTTTGTCCAGCAGTGGACATCTTTCGGCTGAGAGAGATCCGATCACAGTAACTTCTGTCAAGGCATTCGAGTTTTAATTCTGGCATGCCGCGCCAGTAGACGTATTTACATCAAAAAAACATTTTTATGAAGAAACAACGTAATTTCGTAGTTTCAGCAAATTAATAGTTAGCTTATTGAAAAATATTTCATCTAAAAAAATGATGCCCTGAAGAGATTAGAGTACAGTTCCCTTGGAATAAGGCACAAATTTCTAAGACTATTTGGTTCTTTTGTTTTCGTATAAGTAAATGAGCTTAATTCTACTGTATTCTTTTTCTTTTTCACTTTGGAAATTTTCAAATAGGTACCTAACTTCAGAGTAAACCTGACAATATTAAAATGCATTGTTATTATGTAAATCCCCGTACATCTTTAGCGGCCTAAAACGTTGCCCCGACTGTAAGTCATTGTCTGAGGCAAAATAACAACTAAGTTACAAAGTTTCTTTCCGAATAGGGTCACCATCTTCTATGTAAATTAGGACGAGAATTTTCAAAAATTACAATTTTGTTACAAAACTTGTTGATACCAAATTCTCTTTTCTTGACAAAAAACAAAGGCGATTCGATTTATGCTAAATCATATTTTTGTCATTTGCAAAGCCAATTTTTTATGGAGAAACCCGCAGGTAAAACATAGTTTATATAAATGGTCTAAGACATACCTTTGATCTAATAATTTTCATTTTTCCATTTACACTCATTCGTTCTTTGCCGAAGAATTGCGTATATAATCACATTGTTGCATTTATAATTTATAAAGGTATGTAAATATACTACTTAAATTATATTTCTGTCGAAATACTAACAAATGCCTTAAATTTATTACAATCCGAGACGTTTGTTGACCCTATTTCTAGCTCAATAATTTAGTGACATTTTCTCGTCAAAATGTTATGAATGAATTTTCACAAATTTGTCAAACTCTCTTTGGAACTTCAGTTAAATCGTTTTAGTTGGACATTTTGATTGGCATTCATTTGAAAAATACGGAACAGATAATATCACTACGTTCAACTTTGTCATCGAATTTCATAAGTTATTCACTAATTTCAAAAAAATCGTACTACTTTTTTAAAAAATCTAAAAAAATATACAGATATTATTCCAAGAGAAACCATCGACACACATATCATAAAACAAAATAACTTTGTTGTCTTTCTGTTTATACGCCAATAATGTCTATTTTGTAACACTTAAATTAAACAAAGCACTAGCAAAGTTAATAAAAAGCTTGTAAAAATGAGGTTTATCCTGAACAATCACACTAAACTTTAACCAACGCCAACTAACCTAGCTTGGGAAGGACCATTCCCCGAGAGACTTAAAGGAGCCAAGTTTGGAAAGAAACCACATTCTTCACGGGAAGAATCCGGGATTTTTTACTACAATTCGTCATCTCCCGAGGCTAAATATTACCATAACAAGAGATCCGAATTCGCAAGCGTTTCCTCGTCATTTAATTTAGGATGCACTCAAATGTAAAGCGCCCTCGTTTCGAATGGTAAACGTAATAAAACTCTGTTAGCTATTTTATTGAACACAAACTTGTATGGCATTCCAATGCTAAACAGAATGATTGTTGCATGAAATTATCCAGGCAACTAAAATGGATTTTGTATGGTTTTTATCTAATTTAATATTATAACGAGCTGCAACCCGGGGCTTCGCTCTTCTAGGAATTTACCTATTGTGCTATTCTCCGTATTTATCTACCAGTGTAACAATTTTATCAAAATCCCTAAAGTCAGGTAAGTATACTCTAATTTAGAAATAGAAAATATGATAAAAAAGTCAAAGTTTAGTTTAGAAAAAACTAAACTTTGACTTTTGTCAATAAAAAATAACTTGAAATTAACTGTTAAATGATAACAGATCCTGACTTGTACAACATTGACTATTTAAAACATTGTAAATCAGTAGCCGGATGGCCATTTGTAGGAACTCGCTCCAAACTACCTTTGTTACCAGACTCGATAGTAGTATAGAAAGTAGTTTTAAAGTTCTCAGTTTTACTATGAGAGTTTTGAAACTCCTCGCTAAGCTTGTATTACGTATTTCGATGTTTTGTAAAAGTTGTGAATGAATTCAATGAGTTGTTAATAACTACAGACAGGTTTAATAAAAAATTCAGTAATTTCTGGCAATATTTTGCCAATAAAATGCTTCAGGAAAAATTGGTGCGATACGGAGCTATTTACAAACATCGAGCGAAGGAACGCTTTCAATTTTTTTTAATGGTAATCGGCGGGCTACGAATGATCAAAGTGGTTGAGTACCCTTGAAATGATCTCATTTTTCAACATAATTCAGGGTTGATATTTTTGCAAAATCGGAACGTTTTACTTCATGGATGAATAAAATAAGGCTAAATAAAATTACGAGTATCATGAGTTTTCTTAAATGAAGGTTTATTTTCAACATTTACCTACAACCTGTTTCTATTTCGTGAGAATTTTAAGATGGAAATTCCAGATAAGATGTGTTATTCCAGGGTTTGCCCGTGTTCCAAATTTCATTGAAATCTTATCCGTTCCAAATGATACAGGCAAATAAAAACCAATCCTACCTCCTTATAATATCAGTGACAGTTGATACAATTCATAAAGATTTATGTATCAAACTAACATCATTATTTATTTACCTCAGTTCCCCTTCCCGAGACACAATCTAATACTTCACACGTTACACGGGTGCGCGTTTAAGAAAAGAGAAAATAGTGAGGCGCCTCCCAAATCAAGTCATTGAGAGCCCACACCAGACGGTAATCCTCTTATCCTAATATGAGATGGAAGCCATATACTACACCGCAAGGAATATCCGAATATTCCGCCCATGCAGAGATTTATATGGGAAATGTGCGGATAATTTCGGTTTATTTGTTGTGTAGGTCAGATGTGAGCATTTTTGCTCGAGGTCAGAGGTTTCAACTGTTTTGCTTTGTTTATTGTTTTGGTTGTGACTTTTAACTCTAGCAGAAGAAGAGTTGTAATAAAATTGACGCATATTGTGTGATTTATTTTAAGTCTAAAAACAGGTTTATAGCTATTTTTGTGCAAAGCCTTTCGCCATATGTATTTAAAGTTATTTAAAATTGAGAACCTAGAGTATTTTCCACTAGCTTTTACCCACGACTTCACCCACATGTATTTCCCATAGCAACAGTGTCTTCTCTCGCAATGAAAGGTATCCTATGTCCTTCTCACTAGGTACTTCTCTCTCTCAGCCGAAAGACGTCCACTGCTGGACAAAGGTCTCCCCCAGGGATTTCCACAACGACCGGTCCTACGCTGCCCGCATCCATGCGCATCTCATCTAGGTACTTCTATGTGTATTTTAGGAAGATTGTTTCTGTAGATAAAGCGTAAAGAGGTTACAAGCAAACAAAAAGAATAAACAAAAAATATTTAAAACGAACTCAGTTTCGCATGTGTAATATTAGTTAGGATAGGATTAGTTTATTTAACCATTAGTTCTATTGCACTTCATGACACCCTTTAGTAACGACCTTTCAACATCCATTAGTCCAGAGCATACTCCATTTTTCATAAATATTATTTCCACAGCATAATCGAATTGTTTTGTAAACAGCAAATGCAAATCTGAAACAATTTCTTAAATTAAAAGCAAACATTGTCTTGCTTCATTGTTTCAAAGTTGTAATACCAACTGGTTAGTTAGTATAATTGTTCGATTCATAAATATTTTTTAAGGATTACGTCAATAGTTATTCTTTAATTAATCCTCTTTCAAAACAAGATAAGGAAAATTTTCAGATTTTGACTTTTACTTTGACCTGGATTATTAGAAATCTTAATGTGTGAAGTATAGTGTTGTATACGTCGCCCCCACCACTGGCCGGTGGTGTGGGGATGTGTCAGTGCGCACTGCGCATTCTGATACCATACGTTGTGGTGGACGGACGTGTGTCCGGACACACTCATTATACTGGTGATTACGGTGGAACATCAGGATACCTGGTTGCGATGTACAGTTACATGCCCCGAAGGTTCTTTACTGAAAAAATATTTGTACCTAGTTAAAGTAGCTAGCTAGTACTTAGGCATTACGTTAAACAGAATTTTGTAAGAGAGTGTTACAATAACACGCAAAAATCGATATTAATAATCCAGAATATAAATTGTATTCCTCAAAATATTTTCGCGTTTCGGTTCTGTTTTGCATGCATATGGAAATGTAACGATTTGTTTGTCAGTCAAAATTACGTTAGTATGGGATGCAGTGATCAAATTCAGTTCGCCAAAATACTCAATGCATTCCTATTCATGCAATTTCCATTAATTGTTCATCAAAACAAGATAGAAAAGTTTGTATGTTAGTAATGATCACAGGTGTGATATAAATAACGCTAACCATAACAAAATACACAAGTTAGCTATTATCCTAATACTAATCCTAATTTCCTAATATAACCTAATCCTAACTATAATATTATAAATGCGAAAGTGAGTTTGTTTATTTGTTTGTTTGTTACTTCTTCACGCTTTATCTACTGAACCCAATCTTCCTGAAATTTCATACATACACATAGCTGGAAGTACGGAGAAGGACATAGCGTACCTTTCATCCCGGGAAAAAGCACTGTTCCCGTGGGAAATTCACGCGAGCAAAGCCGCGGGCGAAAGCTAGTATAATATTATAAATGCGAAAGTTTGGATGTGAGTCTGTGAGTTTGTGAGGATGTTTGTTCTCAATCACGCAAAATCTACTGGACGGATTTCGATGAAATTTGGTATACGGGTAGAAAAATACGGGAATAGCACATAGGGTACTTTTTATCCCAAAATTACCACGGGAGCGAAGCCCCGGGGCGTGGCTAGTATGTTATAAGCTTCGATATACAACTAACATAATATCTCGTTTTTAACAAGATTTTTTTATTTAATCTTTTATTTTCATGATTAGTTATATTATATAAGGTGGACTCAAATTAACTACAAATATTTTCAGGACTGGCTCCAGGGGGCTAAATAAACGTATTGGAGATACAATTTTAAAAATCGATACGCTAGTTTTTTTTTTGTTTTTTCTAACAAAAAAATATATTATTAAATGATGACATTTAGTATCATACTGTAGTTAAATGTGTATCTTCATACCTCTTTAAGCTCCTCCCACCAATTAATAGTTGAATGAAATTGATTTGCTGTATTCCTCTTTATTTATGAAAAGTGCGTGAAAGACAGAGATGTCAAGCGATTTATTATACGTAAACGACAGCGACCGACCGGTGGGCGGGGCGGCTTTTGTTTGTGTGTGTCATTTTAATTGTCATTTTACGCAAAGCTGTGTACAGGATGTTATAATGTTACGGTTTTCAAAAAACATAAACGTTAATTTTTCTCGAAAACTAGCGTGTAGAAAATTGAAAAAACCACTGATATACTTTCTAAATAATATCAGTAATTAGCCCTGAAAATATTTGTAGTTAATTTGTGTCCACCTTATATACTTAGTTATATTATTCTTATACTTAGTTTTCTCAAGTCTTTCTATTATTTGCTTAGATAGGTACATCGTAATTTTTATAAGACTTTCTTTATGTCTGTGATAGGTTGGTTGTTAATTTTTTACCACATGAAATGTACTTAATCTTGGTCTATTTTCCAACAATAAAATAGGATTTCTAGTAAATCCTTATGTTTATTGCGGACAAGCCAGCCTTGAATGGAGTGAGGACAGTTCATATCTCAGCGCCGCATTCAGGGCCAGACTCTTTTAGTCTGACATGTGTCATTCTTCTTTCTTCTCTCAGCCGAAAGACGTCCACTGCTGGACAAAGGCCTCCCCCAAGGATTTCCACAACGACCGGTCCTGCGCTGCCCGCATCCATGCGCAACCCGCGACCTTCACCAGGTCGTCGGTCCACCGAGTGGGAGGCCTGCCAACACTACGTTTTCCGGTTCGTGGTCGCCACTCGAGAACTTTTCTGCCCCAACGGCTATCTGTTCTGCGAGCTATGTGCCCCGCCCACTGCCACTTAAGTTTAGCGATTCTGCGGGCTATATCGGTTACTTTAGTTCTCCTACGGATCTCCTCATTTCTGATTCGATCACGCAGGGAAACTCCGAGCATAGCGCGCTCCATCGCCCTTTGGGTGACCTTGAGCCTTCTTATGAGGCCCATAGTAAGCGACCACGTTTCTGTTCCGTATGTCATCACTGGCAACACACACTGGTCAAAGACCTTAGTCTTGAGACACTGCGGTATTTTGGACGAGAAGATATCGCGAAGCTTCCCGAACGCTGCCCAGCCGAGTTGGATTCGACGGTTGACCTCTTTCTCGAAGTTGGACTTACCTAACTGAACTGTTTGTCCCAGGTATACGTAATTGTCAACAACTTCGAGTGTAGAGTCTCCAACCTTTAGAGGAGTGGGTGCGACACGGATATTAGACATGATTTTCGTCTTATCCATGTTCATTTTTAGACCCACTTGTTGAGAGGCTCTACAGAGGCCATCGAGCATTGTGCCTAGGTCTTCCAAGGTCTCAGCCATGACTACGATATCGTCAGCGAATCGAAGGTGAGTGAGGTACTCGCCGTTGATATTGATACCGAGTCCGCTCCAGTCCAGAAGCTTGAAGACATCTTCCAGGGCGGCGGTGAACAGTTTCGGAGATATAACGTCTCCCTGTCTCACCCCTCGCTTCAACTGGATAGGTTTCGAGCCTTGATCCTGGAGACGGACCGACATGGTGGCGTTTTCGTACAAACACTTCAGCGCTTCGATATATCGATAGTCAATTTGGCACCGTTGGAGAGACTGTAGCACAGCCCAGGTCTCGATCGAATCGAAGGCTTTCTCGTAGTCCACAAACGCCAAGCATAAGGGCTGATTATACTCCTCAGTCTTCTGTATAATCTGCCGCAGCGTATGTAAGTGGTCTACGGTACTAAAGCCTTTTCGGAAACCGGCTTGTTCGGGAGGCTGGAAGTCATCGAACCTGCGAGCGAGACGATTCGTAATGACTCTCGAAAACAGTTTGTAGACATGGCTCAGAAGTGAGATGGGCCTATAATTCTTCAATAAGGTTTTGTCGCCTTTTTTGAAGAAAAGTACCACCACACTTCTGTGCCATGCCGTAGGCGTTCGTCCCTCGAGTATGACGGAATCGAATAGCTTCTGAAGAGCTTTTAATACCGGTGTTCCACCTGCTTTCAGAAGCTCAGCCGTGATTCCATCATCACCCGGTGCCTTATTGTTTTTTAACTGTTTGAGAGCCATTCTAATCTCGTATAGGCTGACGTCCGGGATATCTTCGGTGTAGTGTCGGGTCAATCTGGCTCTTGGATCTTTGGCCAGATTACTGACAGGTGCGCGTACGCTGGTGTATAATTATCCGTAGAACTTCTCAACCTCTTCCAACAGCTCTGGCTTCGACGAAATGACCGTATTTGGGTGAAATCTTTTTCAATCCAATATGACATGTGTCATATTGGATTGAAAAAGATTTCACCCAAATACGGCTCGCAAAGCCTTTTATTCTGTACTTCGTAGATATTACGGGAAATATTAATATATTATGTGAAAATGAGGAATAATGGAAGGGAAAAGCAAAACAAATGTTGAGTTTCCGGTAAAAATCATAAAAAAATATAGAGGATAAACCAAAATCTATTCTATTTTGTCAAAAAGTACAGCTTTTGAAATAATCAAGTACCTACTTACGTGTGTGTGTGTACATGCAAGATTAATAATGCTAAACCAGAAAAAAATAATAAAATTTATGATTCCTGTGTGAGTAGTCGGAAGCCACAAAATTCATACATTCTCTAACCTGACATATGTATTTAAAATTATTTAAAATTGAGAACCTAGAGTATTTTCCACTAGCTTTTGCCTGCGACTTCACCCACGTGTATTTCCCATAGCAGAAAGGTATCCTATGTCCTTCTCACTAGGTACTTCTCTCTCACTCTCTCTCTCTCAGCCGAAAGACGTCCACTGGTGGACAAAGGCCTCCCGCAGGGATTTCCACAACGACCGGTCCTACGCTGCCCGCATCCATGCGCATCTCATCTAGGTACTTCTATGTGTATTTTAGGAAGATTGATTCTTAGATAAAGCGTAAAGATGTTACAAACAAACAAAAAGAATAAACAAAAAATATATAAACAAACTCAGTTTCGCATTTGTAATATTAGTTAGGATAGAATTAGTTTATTTAACCATTAGTCCTATTGCACTTCATGACACCCTTTAGTAACGACCTTTCAACATCCATTAGTCCAGAGCATACTCCATTTTTCATAAATATTATTTCCACAGTATAATCGAATTGCTTTGTAAACAGCAAATGCAAATCTGAAACAATTTCTTAAATTAAAAGCAAACATTGTCTTGCTTCATTGTTTCAAAGTTTGTAATACCAACTGGTTAGTATAATTGTTCGATTTATAAATATTTTTTAAGGATAAAGTCAATAGTTATTCTTTAATTAATCCTCTTTCAAAACAAGATAAGGAAAATTTTCAGATTTTGACTTTTACTTTGACCTGGATTATTAGAAATTTTAATAGGGATTTTCACTTAAAAAATGTTTGTACCTAGTTAAAATCTAGTACTTAGGCATTACGTTAAATAGAATTTTGTAAGAAAGTGTTACAATAACAAGCAAAAATCGATATTAATAATCCAGAATATAAATTTTATTCCTCAAAATATTTTCGAGTTTCCGTTCTGTTTTGCATGCATATGGAAATGTAACGATTTGTTTGTCAGTCAAAATTACGTTAGTATGGGATGTAGTGATCAGATTCAGTTCGCCAAAATACTCAATGCATTCTTATTCATGCAATTTCCATTAATTGTTCATCAAGACAAGACTAAAAAGTTTGTATGTTAGTGATAATCACAGGTGTGACGTGACATAAATATAGCTAACCGTAGAAAAATACACAAGTTAGCTATTATCCTAATACTGATCCTAATATCCTAATATATCCTAATCTATATATATAAAAGAACAAGGGTGTCTGATAAATCAACGCCCAGCCTAAACCATAAAAGCTATAAACTTGAAATTTGGACCGAAGTTTTATGTTAATACGTAGTGCTCAGATAAGAAAGGATTTTTCAAAATTAGACCCCTAAGGGGGTTAAAATTGAGGGCAAAGTTTGTATGAAAAAAAATTAAAATCTTCACTGATTTACTTGAAACTTGGCAAGAATGCTTCTTAACAAAAATAACCAATGGCGTGTTTCAGCGTTTTTTGAAATTCAACCTCTAAAGGGGTAAAAAAGGGGAGGTAAACTAATTTATCATCACAAAACCGAAACTATAAAAGCTATAAACGTGAAATTTGGTAAGTGTCTTCATTATACAATATACTGCCCACATAAGAAAGGGTTGTTTACAATTTCAACCCTTGCAGTCCAAAAAAAGGGGTGAACTTGCGTACCTTTAGACAAATCCCTTTTGAAATTTCGTCAGTTACAAGCAATGCATGTTGGCCTATTGGTACAGGCCGCGGATTATTTTTTTAAATACAGGGTTCAAATCCTGCCAGATGTTATTTTTTTTTTCCAATTTTTTTTGCGTTTTGTATTAGTTTTTTAGAATTCTATATTTTTTTAAATATTTTAGTAAAGAAATATTTCAAGAAAGTAACTGGAAGTAGCTGGATCGAATCCTGCCACTAACAATAATTTTCTGTTTTCGTTTTTTATTTGTTTTCTAGAATTAATTTCTTACTTTTTTTTTTAATTTTGAAAAGAAACGAATAAATTCATTTGCAAATTTATTTCCGGTCATCTACTGATTGTGCCAAGCAAAATAATATCCAATAGATGGCGTTGATAAAATGAGAAATGTAAGCTGAAATTATTTCTCAATATTTTCAATAGATGGCGCTGCGCAATTTTGGTGATTTCTACTTCGCGCTTAGAGGTCGTGGGTATAATAATAAAACAGTAAAGATATTTTGTCTGTACAGTACATTTAGTATTTTTGACTGAAATGGATAGAGGGACACTTAAAAAGAATAACAGAAAGCAAAAACATTTTTTTGGAATTTCTTGTCTGTCTGTCTGTCTGTCCATCTGTATATGTATGTACGCGTTTCACGCAATATCTGCTGGACGGATTTGATAGAACTTTTTTTGTAGTATAGCTATTAAGCCTGGGCAACATATAGGCTATAAGTGATTTTGAAAACTGGAACACCTGATGAAGAACCTTAAGGGGGGTTAGGCGGTCAGCGAAAATTCATATGAAGCGGCTGAGGCGGGGGGGGACGTCCCGGTTGCGCGCCATTCACATTTTTTTTTTATCAAAAAGTTAATAGAAATGTTTAGTTTTTCAAAAATTTAAATCAGTCACGAAATCGAAAAGGTAAAATACCTTTGTGTTGGTGATTTTAAAACATTTTTTTATTATAAAATACGAATGTTATCTGTATTCATATGAAATTTTAGAGGTAACTTCACGATTTTTTTCTATCGAGCAAAATTTTTCCCATCGTGTTTTGGAAACAGTCCTCCCTTTAAAAATACGTTCTACAATACATATCAGAAATTTCAGGGCGAAAACTCTTCAATTCTTTAAACAGCAGCTTATAGAAAACAGCCAATAACAGCTAAACTATAAGAAATATGGAAATGGTACCTTTGGAAAAGTTTATCAATCTGACGAGCATTTTCTGTTAAAGTATAAAAATCGAAGATCAGGATCATCTGATGAAGAATTCCAAGTGACCAGCTACACTATTACATATATGGAAATGGCGCCTTAGCAAAAGTCGTTTAACCTGATGAGCATTTTCTGCTGACGTATAAAAATTTAAGTTTATGCAACATCTGATGAAGAACTCCAAGAGACCAGCTACTCTATAAAAAATGAAAATGGGGCCTTAGCAAAAGTCGTTCAACCTGATGAGCATTTTCTACTGACGTATAAATAGACAGGACACGGGATAGGATAAAGAGGGACTCTGGGTGGTAGTGGTGGTACACGGGAAATTGTAGATAACGAGCAGACGAAGATCGTTTATTGAATGAAATATCACTTTTGATTCATTTTAACACCGCGACTGTACTACGAGTACCTAATATATTCCCGCGGGACACGGGATAACAAAATAGCTGAAATTTTGAGTACTGGAGTTTAGGTTACTACAGTTTGGAACACAAAAAGATTTTTCATCTAAGGAAACTCACGCGGGCGAAGCCGCGGGCAGCAGCTAGTAATATTATAAATGCGAAAGTTTGGATGTGAGTCTGTGAGTTTGTGAGGATGTTTGTTACTCAATCACGCAAAATCTACTAGACGGATTTCGATGAGATTTGGTATACGGGTAGAAAAATACGGGAATAGCACATAGGGTACTTTTTATCCCAAAATTACCACGGGAGCGAAGCCCCGGGGCGTGGCTAGTGTGTTAAGTATAAGCTTCGAAATACAACTAACATAATATCTCGTTTTTTTAACAAGATTTTTTTGTGTTTTATTTTCACGATAATAGTTCTTCGACCTAGTTTTCGCTGTGTCTGGCTACTTAATCTTGTAAGTCTTACTATTATTTGCTTAGATAGGTACATCGTAATTTTTATAAGACTTTCTTTTTGTCTGTGCTCGGTACTTGGTTGGTAATTTTTCACCACATGAAATATACTTGGTCTATTGGTCTTCTTGGTCTTGGTCTATTTTCCAACAATAAAATAGGATTTCTAGTAAATCCTTATGTTTATTGCGGACAAGCCAGCCTTGAACGGAGTGAGGACAGTTCATATCTCAGCGCCGCATTCAGGGCCAGACTCTTTTAGTCTGACATGTGTCATATTGGATTGAAAAAGATTTCAACCAAATACGGCTCGCAAAGCCTTTTATTCTGTACTTCGTAAATATTACGGGAAATATTATTATATTATGTGAAAATGAGGAATAATGGAAGGGAATAGCAAAACAAATGTTGAGTTTCCGGTAAAAATCATAAAAAAATATAGAGGATAAACCAAAATCTATTCTATTTTGTCAAAAAGTACAGCTTTTGAAATAATCAAGAACCTACTTACGTGTGTGTGTGTGTGTGTGTGTGTGTGTGTGTGCGTGTGTGTACATGTAAGATTAATAATGCTAAACCAGAAAAAAATAATAAAATTTATGATTCCTGTGTGAGTAGTCGTTAGCCACACAATTTATACATTCTCTAACCTGGCGGTTTTTTTTTTTTTTTTTGAATAGTAATAAATAAAAACATTTTCATTCTCTTTTATACTCACTAAAATATACTTAAATTTATTAAAACTCTACGTATTGCAATTTAATGCTCACTAAATTGAAAATAGTGCTATAAAATGCTGCAGTAATCCTGAAGCTCCCAAATGTACAGTTAATTCTATCCTGATGGTTCATACTACATTCCTTATTCCGGGGCCGTTACCTAGTTTTATAGTGACAACGTGTCTTCTCGATGGTTTGTTCACATGGTGCTAGTCAATGGCGAGTTGGTGATACTTACATGTTGGCTATTAGAAAAAAAGAAAACCAAATTAAAAAAAATTTGATCAAATTACAGTTACGTTCATAAATGCTAGCTGTGCCTGTGTCACAGCCCTAAAATTAATAATAAAAGCAAATAGTGTAGAGAAATTTGAATTAAATAGTATTGGTTTGACCGCTCCTAAGCACTGACGTTTAATTTAATTCTGCCCCTTATAATAGAACTGATATGTAACTTTTACATTGATATGTCATAAATCTCGTGAAATAATATTTTACTGTATTTTGATTAAGGTATTTTTATTAAAAAAAAACGTGAAGCTAAATTACGTTTAAACGTAAAGCTAGAAGCTAAATTCTACATAAGCCAATAATTTCCCAATTTATTTATTTTTTAATAGTAAAGGAAAAGTCAACTGAATTAGAAATCCATATGACTAATATTAATAAAAATATACTTACTTTAATAACCGCTTTCAACCAGTTAGTGTCTAAATGAGAGAGGCCTATGTCTGGGCGTAGGTTTTTCCCATTACATACATACATATTATCACTCCTTTTTCCCGTGGGGGTAGGCAGAGAGTAGCTATCTCCGCTTGCTACGATCCTTACAGATCTCTCTTGCTTCCTCTACACTCATCACTCTCTTCATACATGCTCTCCGGTTATGGGTGTTCCTAATATCTCAATTTTTAAGGAGGTCCGCATTCTGGTCGGAGTGTAGCGTAGTCTTTCCCATAAACATCCACATAGATCCAGTGGCAGTGAAATTCTTGTGTCTGAGAACACTAAACAGGTAACTTAACCACTCGCTACTCGACTAGCCCACTAGCACCATATGAACTGTATCATGCGCGAATTCCAAGGAAAGTTCCCATTTTGTTCCTTAAAGGAGCTAAATATTTAATAAGGTAGTAATTTATTAAGACAGACACTTCTTATACTGAAAGCACTTTCGCTGTTAGGTGCCACGCGTCGTTTATATTAAAGTCGCTTTAGGATTTAGAGAGGAATATGAGTTCAAATTAGATGAGATTTCTCAGAAACACTATGTATGATTTACTAAACTTTACATTACTCGAAATTAAACTATTGAATCTTATACAACGAAAAGCTGAATTGTTTATACGTTTTAATGAGATGGGATTGTCATTACAATATTAAGTGAAGTTAATATAAAAAAATGTTAGGAGAATATATTGTACGAAAAAGTAGAATTGGGCGTCTAGAAATTGGGAAAAACCCATAGAGGATTTAAATTAGTTACCTAAATAGAGTATGAGTACTTTAGGAGAGTTTAGATTAAGATTTTAACGTAAAACACTTAAGTTAGTTAAAGTTCAACAATATACAGCGAAGGTATAACATTAAATTCAAACATATACATTTTTTTTTTCATAACATAGGACGGCAAACGAGCAAGCGCGTCACCGCTGCCCATGGATTACTGCAACACGAGGGGTATCACAAGAGTGTTGCCGGCCTTTCAAGAAGATGTAGACTCGTTTTTTGAAGGTTCCAATGTCATATCGGTTCGGGAACACCGCCGCAGAAAGTTGGTTCCACAGGTCGTGCGTGGCAAGAAGTGTCTTTAAAAATGTACGGTGGTTGACAGCCAGTCATTCAGATGGTATGGATGAAACTTCACGGTGACGGATGGTGCGGTGGTGAAATTCTGCGGCAGGTATTACGTCGAACAATTCCTCAGAGCACTCCCTATGATAGATCCGGTAAAGAATGCACAGAGACGGCTGACGAGAGTCTCGTCATCGACGGTGCCAATCGCACGACGACGTTGAACGCGATCAAAAGAGAGAAGTTGGTATTGAGGTGCCCCAGCCCACAGATGGGAACAATATTCCATATGCGGCCTAACATATTGCGAAAAAAAGAATGACGAGATGAGCCGAACCCAAATTAAAAGAGATTAGACTAGGTTACTTAACGAAGGAAAGAATCATATGATATATTTACAAGGATGGCTGTTGATGATGATAAAAATGAATATACAAAACCGGATGATGGTGAAAAAAACCAATGGAGTGATTTGAATATGAAATAAAGTGGTTATCTATCTATATTAATATTTTTTTTTAGTTTTTTAGGCATGTCTTTTTATTGATATAAAAATTCATCACGTAGAGATCACATTGATATTCTGTTCCATAAGTAGCACTGTATCAGCGGATAGTCAGTCAGCAAAAAGCAAATAAAAGACGTGATCTACACCGTAATATTACAGTTGAACCGGTGGCGGATTATCCCTAAGGCAAATAAGGCACGTGTCTACATAGGGGCGCACATTAGAAAGGGAAAACGACAATTCGTTACTCTATGGCACAGGGAGGGCACTTCATAGAAACGAGGCGTTATATATACCTACTACTACTACAAATGAAACTGTACATCCGTGAACACGTCATTAACACGTCAATGTGTGCATTTTCATAGTCATAGCGTCCCAATCCGCAAACGAACGGGGGAAAAGTGCAGGGTACGTCATATTGCGGGAGGGGCAGGGAGCTTATTTTCTGTACGTAGTACTTATTAATTCTGTGTCTATGGTTTCGCTTCGTTTACTCTTCGAACTTGCAAAGACGATTCTTCTTCTTATCGAGTCGAAATGGCTATAATTATACAAGGTGTAACGGAATACCTATATCCATATCGATTGTGCTAACTGTGATAATGGTTTTAAACTAGTTCCAGACATTTTTAGTCTTGTATGTTTATGTATTAATTTTTAATTTTAAGAAAACCATACAGGCACACATTTTTCCAATTTGAATTGGCACAACACTATTCACCACTATGACAGTAAACAGCTGTTGAATTCAAGGTCAATCATCTACAACTATCAAAATTAAATCACACCTCCTTGATTCGGCGCCTGGTATTGTAATAAATTAGAATTTGCGAAAGAGGTTCTGCACTCTTTTTTTGCAAATGTCTGTATGTCTGAAGATTTGACATTCTGACAAGATAAAAAAAGGTTTTGACAATATTTCCAAATGAACTCTAGATAAGGCGTCGCTTTCTACCTTGTTAGGCTGATATGTGATCCTGGTCTAAAAATTAAATTTAAAAAATATTCCGCGTGTTCATCTTCATGGAACATGACAATAAAATTAAAGGTAAATATTGGTTTAATACGAGGGATCCATGGAACAATGGGAGGTTCATTCGGAAAAATATCCTATTTATCAGCAACACCGACTTCGTGGAGGTCCGTGTTGCTCTAAGTAGGATATTTATTTATTTTGTACTAGGACGGCAGAATCAAAAAGGTAGTGTGAGTTTGGCTAATAAAAGACGAGGCTGACCTTTTCCGAAAATTTACCTGGCAGGACAGCACCAATAATAAAAAGTAACTGTCACTATTAGCCTGAGTTGTTGATTTGTCAAAGTGAAAAATATTTATGCGAGTTATTTGATTTCTAATTAAAAACATGATGAAAACACTGAAAAGCGACTTGCGAATGGTTCTTTTTACAATGATTAATCAATTTAAAGTAAGGCAATTAATTGAAAAATTCCCGCCGCTGTGCTGCGCCGCTCTGCACGTGTAGGCGGTTTCTTTGTGAAAACATGTATATAAACTATCAAAAGGTGACGAAAGCGGATACTGCTCAAAGTACCAGGTTTTCATAGTAACCGAGAAGGTGAAATAATTTGTGTTGTGATATGTGTGTGAGCAGTGCAAAGGCAACCTTGACATTGAAATATCCTGAATAGTGATGTGCAGTGTTTGTTTACATGGCAATTATTTCGTTTTATCATTTATTTTTTTAACACTAAAAGTGCTGAAAAAAATCTGAAACTTCACATAAAGGATCCACGGTAACGAATCTTTCCACTTTGTATAGTAATACCCTTTCCGTTACACCTTGTATAGTTTGTACCAGTTTGTGGCAACTTTAACCGCCCTATCGTTGGCGTCATTAAGATCCTCTATTGTACAAGATCAAGGGCAGTTGGGGTATGATAGGAGATGGGCCATGGATTAAACAGCTCCGCAATCACACAAATTATCAGCCGAGAAACCCCGGCGATCATCGACCACGTGATTTAGTGCTGCCTTATGTCAATTCCATATATGTCGTTTCCGAACTTCGTTTTCGTTTTTAAATTCTGACTTTGTCTAAAGGTCTTATACTATCGCTCCATTAGAGAAATAGACAACATTATAACCTGGAAATTATACGTTGAAAATCATAAATAGTATAGAGATTTTTTTACACCATGTTAAAGGGGCGCCATGGTAGTGCTAGCCTAGGGTGGTGCCGACAATAAATACGCCTCTAAGTTGAACCTACGTCAAATTAACTTGCAGGACACGACTAATACTTGTTGTAATGACGAATAACTTTCGGTGAGCGTTCGTCTAAGTCGATAATTCGGTAATTGCTTTTTCTCGAGGGGTAGAAATTCTGTACACAACTCCCCATATTAGGAGCATAATACAATTATTATTAAATAGGACGTGAATTGTGTATGAGAATTGCTTTTGGTATCTTCAAGTAAATGCCCTGAATTCTCTAAATAATCATTACCAAAATATATTGTAGCGACTGTCTATATTTTGATATTAAATTTAAAATTATAGTATTTTCTTCTGGTCTTGATTTCCAATCTAACCGATTTTAATGAAACTTGGTTTGATAAGCTACTTTTTTCACTATATAACAAACTGCCACGCAGGCGGAGCCTAATAAATGAATTTTATAAACTAGGTAAGTACTACATACATACATACATAGAATCACGTCTTTATCCCTTACGGGGTAGACAGAGCCAAGAGTCATGAGACTCGAAGGCCACGCTTAGCTGAGCTTTTCTTTTTGCTTAGCTTATGCTTTTTGCTTTTTGCTCCCACTCGGTGGACCGACGACCTGGTGAAGGTCGCGGGATGCGCATGGATGCGGGCAGCGCAGGACCGGTCGTTGTGGAAATCCTTGGGGAGGCCTTTGTCCAGCAGTGGACGTCTTTCGGCTGAGAGAGAGAGAGAGATGCTTTTTGCTTATTACTAAATCTTACAATATGTTTCATACGTCGTATCAAACAAGTTATTAGAGGGATTTAATAAATAGGATTCCGTACATCCAGTAATAGTACTTGTAGGTCAAGAAGCCATAGGACCGTTTGCTGTACATTTCACGTGTCGGTGTGAATTTCTGTATGTTGCCACACGGTTCAATTAATTTTACTACTAAGTGTAAAAATGATAAACAAAATAAAATAAAAATATTTGTTTTATTTTAGTTTAATTGTGGTTCTTCTTTCTTATTTCCTGTTTCATTCATTTACAGATTATGTAATAAATAAATACCTAAATAATTTTGTAATTTCATTTTAAAATTTATAGAAAATTTATTAATCGCGCTCAGTACATTTTCCCAGAGAAGAAACTTAGCAGTTTTTTGTTTTAGATTTCTCTTATAAGTTGGTAAATACACTAAATATAAGACACAATAGAAAATCAATCTTCACGAGGAGAAGCATGATTATTTTGATCATAATAAGCGTGGTAGATAATTACAATAATTAGTTAGTTATATAATAGGGTAAGTTATACTCTACAATTTAGTTCAGTTTCTAAGCACCAACATAATTTAATGACTCGATACTAACTTAGTAATACGCTCCAATTTACGCAGATAATTTCATGACAATGGTACGAGACTCAGAAATGCCAGTAAGTACTATAAATTATTTTGACGACTCAGCTACTGGCATGTAATTTCACAAAGTTAAAAAAAAATATAGTAACAATAAAAAATACCACTTAAAAATGTTCGAAAATTAATTAACCTATAGCTTCGATAAAATCGAACGTTACCGGACGTTACAGACTTGCTAATATTGCACACGATACTTCGAGCTAAACAAACTTGAAAATTGCAGTTAGCTCATTAATTAGAGCTCATTTCATTACCGAAAACCTCCAACTATTTTACGTGAAAAATTAAAAATGTAAGGGAAAATGTTAGACGTCCCCTGTTGCTGAAAGTTGGTTATTTTGTTTACTTTGCCCCGGGTCGGATATTAAAATGATATTTAGGTGTAAACGAACTTTGAAACATTTTGTAGGATAAAAGTATTTTGTGTTTACGGACTCTGTTTATTTTTAAAAAGCAGACGCTTGGTTTACACTCCTATTTTTAAACCTCATAACCTCGCACATTTATTACTTGTGGAATAGACAACTCAGAGTTTTTAGCATATTGCTAAAAGACAAGCTAGATTTGAAATGCTTTTAACTTTCATAGTCTATAGAAGTTTTAATTGTCGTGTTTTATTTCATATTCCCTAATTCCCTGAATCGAAGAACACTGTAATCCAAGGGTAATCCAAGGCCCTGGGTGATCGTGCAAAGGGATCCTCTTCATTCATTCATTTAAATTTATGAACATTGTTCTTTTCGGTGGAGTTTCTCCATCACTTATTAGCCATCGTTTGGACCTCCTTGTACGATCCTCTTGGTAGCCACATAAAATATCTAAGCGTTTTCAGGTTCACGCGCCCACAGCCATTTCATCCACAAAAATAACATAAAATGACGACAATATTGTTATTAAGCTCTTAGCCTAGTTATCGAACAGTGAACAAGCAAAATTAGGTATTCGTTCTGTATAATGTAGTTAATTTGGATTATGCTCGCTGTTGTTTAATCCCGTAATGAAAGGGAATCCCTACGATGTGTAAATTGGTTTACGACTCTACGAGATACATTAATTCAATTTAAGGCCGAAATAACATGTTTTTGTACTCAGTGAAAGTGCGTAGAAGACGTTTCTTAATTTTGTCTAAATAATGGAGGCATCTATAAATAACACGAGAGACACGGCGACTTTAAAAAAAATTAATCAAAATTACTGCTGTAAGTTTAAAAAGCTTAATTAAATAAACCTTAATCCTTAATTTAACCAAATTCTAATTGAATTAAGCGAGAGTTTCGGACTTCCCATACAAATGAGCGATATTAGTATGAGAGATTGAATCGTTTTTGCTGCGGTCCTTATAAGTATTTTTATGTAAAGTTCTTAGTTTTGTCAAGGGTAATTAATGTTTACCAATTAATAACACTAATATACATTCGTAAAATGGGTCAGTGCCCCAGCAGTGGGGACATTAAATTGACTGATGAAGATAATTATGGTTAATAACTTTATGGATGATATTATTAATATTTTTGTTGTTTTTCCAATTGGAATTCTCAGGACGTGCCTGGTAAATTTGAAGAAAAGCACGGTGAATTTTTGTGGATGAAATGGCTATGGGCGCGTGAACTTGCCTTGAAAACGCTTAGATATTTTATGTGGCTACCAAGAGGATCGTACAAGGAGGTCAAAATAATGGCTGAAGATAGGGAGAGATGGAAGAAAACTCCACCGACAAGAACACTGTTCTTAAATTTAAATGAATGATTGAAATTAAAATTATTGCCTGTGGTAATTGCTCTATACGTGGTAGGATCACCGACGCGCGTATATTTTTACAATAGAGTTAGATACATCCTGTTCGTTCGTATAGTATATACAAATATTTTTCAGCGATTTTAGGATCCAGTGACACGCATGACACCAGTTCTACTGTCTCTGGAATACGGTTCAAATTGCCATTATATGTGTGTAGGCACAGATTAATCATGGGTCGTCGCACGCTTCATACGTGTAAGTAGGTATATGTTGAACCTCACCAAATATTAATTTCTCCAAGAACTCAATCTCGAAATTTCGATTGTCTAGAACAATTTGCGAGACAAATTTCGTCTCCTAAAACATACTTGCCGTTTGTATAATCAAAGCACACGACTAAACTCTGAAGACGGTTTAATTCACTGCGAAGATAAATTCAAGAGAAACATAGGCTGGTACAGTCGACAGCACATTAATCTACCAAAATGTATTCCAAATTCGCTGTTATTACCATCGTACCATGCGGGGTAACTTTACATGGAGTTGCCCGTACTTTGCGAGATATAACATGTTGTGGAAAATTTGTATTCTAATACATAAAGGTGGGATTACACGGGTCGGCAATGCTGTACAGAATAGTCATGTTAACGACCTCTTTAAGTAAGGGTCGGGATAGATTTTCAATGACGCAGGCTATAATCGTGATATACTATTTTAAACGAGTTATTCTTGGGCATAGAAATTTACCGGGAAATAAGAAAATACTTGTAGATATTTCTTTGTATATTTAAGTTAATTTTATTTTTCATTGAAATTTTACTCATACGATAATATCGCTTTGCAAAATAAAAAAAAATATTCTGGCAACTCCCTAAGATCCAAATGCTTGATTTTACAAATGCTTGATATAAAACAGAAAAGTACAAATGGTGCCTTTCAACTAAAAAAACGTTATGAGAATTCCTAATGTTGGTTCTTCAAATCATCCCGACCATGAAAACAAAGCTTTAACTCTTATACATATGCTAAAATAACATGGTTTTATAAGGCAGTAAATGAAAATAAACAAGTGAGGGTAGTCATAAACGCACGGTGCGGTCGGTATGAAATTCTCTTTGATTGTTGCAAAGAGCCGTCTAAATCATAAACAAAAGTGATACAGATGTGAAGCTTTGTTCGCAAGCAGATGATAATATTTAAAATGAGTAATAACTCAATGCAAGACCGAGTATATAATGAGACCAAGTAATAACTTGGTCTCATTGCACTCAATAATGGAAAAAAATCAAAGTATTGTACGGAAACTCTCTCTCACAGCCTAAAGACGTCCACTGCTGGACAAAGGCCTCCCCCAAGGATTTAATCCATGGGGGGGTTTTGCCGTAATCGCCACGCTTGGCAGGCGGGTTGGCGATCGCAGTGTGATGGCATAGTACGCGGAAAGATGCTGCTGCCCATCCTCCGGTGTTTTAAATCCCTTAGTCGCCTCTTACGACACCCACGGGAAGAGATGGGTTGGTGCTATTCTAGGGCCACACCACAGGCCAGATATATGATATGGTCACCATGGACTTTCCTGTTGTAAAAGCGCCGGTCTTTTAGGGTGTCATGCTGCCCTAAACAATATAATCCACCGCGCTCTTGCCACCATTAACGTGCCGGCTATTTTAGAACCTAAAGGGTTGGCGCGGGATGATGGCAAGAGACCGGATGGTATGACTTTGGTGCCTTGGATGTTGGGGCGGCCGCTTGTGTGGGGCGCTACCTACGTTGACACACTGGCGCCATCTCATCTCCAGGCCACCAAGTCCAAAGCCGGTGCAGCAGCAACGGAAGCAGAGAGCCTCAAAAGGCGCAAATATGTGGAATTTGGCAATAACTACATTTTTGAGCCTTTTGGGGTGGAAACGTTGGGTCCATGGGGTCCATCAGCTCACCAGCTTTTTATTTTTATTTCAAAAAGGCTGGTCGAGGTATCCCGTGACCAACGGGCTGGCAGCTTCTTTGGCCAAAGGCTAAGCATTGCCATAAAACCTTTTGGGCACGTTGCCGCGGGGCTACGCTCTTGAGGGGCTTTACAACTTGTAATTATTATTTTTTTGTATTTCTTAGTTTTTAATTTTAGTAGGTATTTTAATTTAGCAAAAAAAATATGATGAACTACTCTTTTGAGAAATTATCAAAAAATAACAACTTCTGTACTGTTGTATATTGAAGCAAGCAAGATAATTAGTAAGATTTCATGGAGCTCGAATATACAAAGCAAATCTCCAATCTTATGTGAATATAGTATATTCACATAAGATTGGAGATTTGCTTTGTATATTCGTGCTCCATGAAATCTTACTAATTATCTTGCTTGCTTCAATATACACCAGTTGCTTGATTGTCCTATTTCATGTGACTTTGAGATATGAAAATGTACCCTAAACGTGCAATAAATCCTACTCGGGTTTACATTGTTCAGCATATTATATTTCTTGTAAAAAAAATGGTTTTTCACTTATTGAGTTACTGAGAAAACACTTCTTACAATTTAAAATTTACAATGAGCGTGCGGTTATCAAAACCATCAAACAATTTTACTTAACGTAGGTAGCGCTATTAATTATATTATTACCTACATATAGGTACAATCAATTGTCTTATAGCCTTTTATCCTAGATAAAAAAAGTTATAAAAAAGTAGATAAAAAATTGGTTATGAGTTTTGTTAAGACTAGCTTTTGTCCGCCATTTCATATGCGCGGAATTTACTATTATCACTCTCAGACTCTATAAGCGGTGTAAGATGAAACCAGATTTTACCAATATTCATTGAGTAGTTCTTGCTTAATGATCGTACAAATAAACAGGCAAACATTCTCACCCCCTATAAAGACCTCTATCATACATTTTTAAGGCATAGACCAGTTTTATTTATAAAAAGATTCATTTGCTTTTGAATTCAAGATGTTTTTGCAGATGAAGATATTGTAAGGAAATATACGATCATTACTAATTGACATAAACGAAATTCGTCGACTAAAACTAGTAGGCTAACAGCAATATATCTTGCACGTTCCCGTTTCAAGTTTCCTTCGCTACGTGAATACATTTGTAGTGCAGAGTAACACTAAATGGCTCGAATCAGAGACCCATGAATACAATTCTTTCAGCTTTCTTTATCATGAAATGTGCGAGTCAAAAGCTCATGTGAAAACGGTTCTGGCATTCAATTACCTATATTTGCACAACTCTTGAAAAATGGTATGAAAACTATAATGAAAGACGAATTTTTTTTAAAGAATGATATTTTTCTATGTCTATGATAAAAATGTTGCTATTCATGTTTTCGAGAGTTGATGGACAAATAAATATTGAAAATTGCAAATAAATATTGAAATTAACTAGCTTTTGCCCGCGGCTTCGCTCGCGTTAATCCTTTCTTAGCGGATGCCTACGTCATAACATCTATCTGCATGCCAAATTTCAGCCCAATCCGTCCAGTAGTTTGGGATGTGCGTTGATAGATCACTATGTTAGCCAGTCACCTTTGAGTAACCTATATATATATAGATAAGCAATTTTCAATATTTATTTGTCAGATAGGATCCAAAATATCTCACAAACAAAGAAACTACTTCAATCGTTTGTGAAAAATCTTTTTACAACTAGTCGTTTTTATTTTACTTATAAGTTTCTTTGTCAATTTAAATTATTCAATTATTGTAGAGCACGGAGCCAAGGGCGATTTGAGATGGAAATATTAAAAACAGAAATAAGAAAGTGAGTGGAACGGTAAGAGATCGTAATTGATTTCTTGATCAACTTTAAAATAATATTTATATCTTACTAGCTTTTGCCCGCGGCTTCGCCCGCGTGAATTTCCCACGGGAACAGTGCTTTTTCCCGGGATAGCCTATGTGCTATTCCAGGTCATTATCTACCTCTGTACCAAATTTCATCGAAATCCGTCCAGTAGATTTTGCGTGATTGAGTAACAAACATCCTCACAAACTCACAAACTCACAAATTCACAAACTCACAAACTCACAAACTCACATCCAAACTTTCGCATTTATAATATTAGTATGGATTTTTTCTTATAATTTAATCACCTTAACATTATACGACTACAGTATACTATAGTTTCTAACTATAGTTTCGAATCATCAGGAGTCCATTCCATTTGCATCTACTACAATATATTTTTTGGAATATATTTTCGCAATATATCCATTACTTGACAAACTTCGTAGAATAGAACTTGTTTCATAATAAATCACTCACGTTGCGTGTATAAATCTTCCGATTCCCACATTATAAGAAAATGTAAGTACAAGTTAAATTAGGCCATACATTTGGTGCTCGTGACCGGCTGGGCGTAACTCGAAGTTGGTGAGAATGACATAAATAGGTAGAATATATGTTTATACACTTTTGCAAGCCTAGCGGCTTAATTTTCCTAAATCGAAAAAGAAAAAGTCATATCATTTCCTCATAAATATTATCAATTGGAAATCCTATCCCAATCTTATCTTAACTAATATTATAAATGCGAAAATGAGTTTGTTTGTTTGTCACCTCTTCACGTTTTATCTACTGACCCAATCTCTCTGAAATTTCGCATACACATAGTTAGAAGTTTCACTGAGAAGGACATAGGCCTCGCCCTGTATTTTATTTTTTATGTGAATTTTCAATGTCGGAAATTTTGGTTTATTTTTGAATTTTGAATAAATTGTTAGTATTTTATTCTTTTTGTTTTATTAGTTTTTTTCCTGACATAGTCATTTTATTATTTATTTATTTTTATTGCTGGGGTTTCCCCGTAGCAGTATCTTTCATCCCAGGAAAAAGCACTATTCCAGTGGAAAATTCACGCGGGCGAAGCCGCGGGCAAAAGCTAGTAATCAATGAAACTATTGTAAAATTTAAGAGCTGTGGATTTTGTAACAATAATAAAATAAAATAATAAATATTATGTGGATACTTCAATGTTTGTAACAAAATTCTTTCACGTAAACACTAGATAATAATTTCAATAAAATTTATTGAAATTTGGTACTCGGATAAAACCTAGATTAACGCATCCTTTTGACATTTTTGCACCCGAGCGCGAGCTCGAAGTGCATTGCTTATATTGGATGTACTCTTTCTTCATATGCACTAAATGCTGTGCTAAAAAGAGACAGATATATCACACACATTATCACTACAACTCAGTGTAGTCGCGTGCTGCAGACTCTTGCGGCTTAAAGGCGGTCTCGTGATAATCGGTGTGCTGTTAACTCTAACTACAGTCGACGTATTCGTAAGACCAAAGCTTAAAGTAGTTACCCAAGATTTAAAAACTAAATAAGAAAACATCTCAAGAATTTGCGATAAACAAGAACTTAACATTATTTCTTTAATGGTAATACCTAGTCATTTAGTCCACGCGAACGAAGCCGCAGGAATCAGCTAGTTTAAATAATATTTTGTAAATTAATTTCGGCACAGTTCTGTTCACAAATGTACTATGTCAACGTTTTTTATGTTTTTTTTTTCTATCAAGTGACCAATAGGCACCTGAGCAGGTGACGAATTTGCAATTTTTATTCCAGGGGACGAGTAGGTACTTTCAAAATAAATAAAAAATGTTTGGTCTCCTGCCGGGGGACGAATGGGTACCTTTAAAGGGGGCGAATCTTCAACTTTTATTCCAGGGGACGAATTTTAGGGTGCGAGTGGGTACCGACTCTTCGCTTTTTGACACGTGGTCTAGTTTCGGAACATAAATTGTCTCTAATTTAAATTATTATTCTCTTTTTTTCAGACGTCGACCACTCTGTTCCTGCTTCTCCACTTATCTCTGCACACAGTTGACGAAGGCCATGCAATTAACCCAAGTAAGTACAATATTCGTGCTTGCCCAATGGCCTGAGCCATAGAGCAGTTCGGACTTCTAGACACCTCTGCACCGTATTGTCAGTGTTGGTCTATGGATTAGGTCACTTTTAGCACACGGTCCCGGCACAAATACGGTAGGCGTTGACACCGTGTCGTTTTCGTGGGTTCGAGTCCCACATATCTGTCCGGCTTCCCGTGGCTGGATGCATGAGATGAGAGTCTTTCCACACGAAAAAAAATTGGTTTAGGTCACTTTAGCACCTCAATTTGCGACCTCAAACGACTTGATCCCACGCGACTCCATGCCTGTCAATATTACTCATGTATGGTCATTTTCATTGACTTACTTTCAATGAAGAAAAATGACGTTAGAAAATCTGTACAGTATACAAATTGAACAGTGTACAGAAGTGTACAGTGTACACTATCTGACTATTCACTTTGTTATAGGGTTGCTGTCATTTGATGGCTGTCGTTAATTAAGGGTTATCATATTTCCGTTCACTAGTTGGTGCTACTGGCGACTGAGACCTGTCCGATAGTACAATACTGTCATCAATTGTCAAATTCAAATGACAGCATTGTGCTATTTGACAGACCTCACTCGCCAATAGCGCCAACCAGTGGGCGGAACAACGATAACCCTTTTTGTGTCCCCCCTGCGAAATAAAAAAAAGGTGAATAGGTTGTACTAAAAAAGGGGAAGTAACATTTAACATATCATCCACAACCACAAGCCTTTGTTTGCGGAAATTCAAGTTAATTATTTTGTCACGTAGCGGGCTTTGCGGAGACTATTTTTGAAACAAGATAAGTTGGTTTGTGGTTTTGAATTGTTTAATATGTTAGGTAATTGCAACTTTGCAAATATTGTACGATCGACGAGACCATATAGTTTTTTGTGTGAGGGGTTTTCATACTAGATATGGAAAATAACTACTTACTAGTTACGAAAATAACTTTTTTTTCTACCAACTTATTCGAGAAAAGACGATATCCATGGCTAAAACATATGATTATTTTTTAACAAAATGTACTTACCTAGGGATCTACTACGAAATGTACGTCTGACTCCTTCCTAACTTATAGTCTGCATATGCATTTAAAAAAAATAATTACACCAACAAAGCTAGGTAATTAATTTGAATCCTTGTTTCTTAAATAAAATAATGAGTTGAAACATTAAGGATTTATGATGAACAATGAAAGGGCGTCAGATAAACTGTTACAAATTATTTTAGGGCTGGCCCTTCGTGATGCGGCTCTTAACAAATTGCTTAAGACGCGATTTTATCTTGGCTCATGATTTGTGGTTTTATTTTTTGTCTGTCTATAATTTTGGCTCTGAGAAATTTTCATGATTTATTTTTTTCAAAGCCGTTTACTAAGAGTTTTCCCTCGCAATACAATAAAATGTACAAATATACATTTGCCTTTTATCTTCTTCTTCTTGGCGAATAGAGATAACATAGATTAATTAAAAAAAAAAGTACACACTAACCGCCCTATCGTTGGCCTCGCACAGATCCTCCATGGTACACGAGATGGGGCAATGTGGACACGAACGTGAGCCATAGATTGCACAGATCCGCAATCACTCACGTTATTTGCCGAGAAACCCTACCTAACGGTTTTTCTGCCTTTTATCACTATTAACAACTCAAAATCTTTTTTTTAATCAAAAAAGTTTCAAGTTACAAGTGCTTGAGCAATGTGTTAATTGAAAACTTGTGTTACAGGGAATACTCTCTTCACAATTCATACAAGTATGTACTTGGTAAAATTAATATTAATTTAAATATTTGCACTTGACAACTTCAAAGGGGTTATTCGCTAAAAATATACAGGTTAATTAAATTGTTACAAAATATTTTACAATTAAATAAATTACTCTGTTAAAATCTGAGGTCATGATAAAATTTTAAAGCCTTATTTATCGAATTTCGTATTGTTTTGTAATATCAACCAGTCTGAGCAACAAATTATATGAACATTCCGGTCTAAAAATGTTTTTCTATGGGACTTTTATATTCCTGTGCCGTACTTCTTTACCCAAAGATTAAAGGGAAATTTGGAGTTTAACTTTTTTTAAACAGATACAGATACAGAATTAGGTCTTTAATAGACAGAGCCAAGAGTCATATGGGACTCCGAAGGCCATACTTTTCTCGCTAAGGATTTTTAAAATCTCCGTGAAAATTTATGAATATGAATGCAATCATATGGTCAAAAGTAACTTTAAGCCAAAATGTATTTTTTAACGCAATGCGGGCCACATGATAGAAGTAACGACCCACGAAGTGTTGATAGAACCAGGTGATTTACTGTTTATTGGGGCCATCGGTGTGACAAAGTGCGGAAATATATTTGCAGAAAAGGGCATAAAATAAACAATTCCAATTTCGTTCAGCTCTTTCCACCTATATTATACTATTCATCACATCAACGAACTTAGGGTAGTATATAAATTATAGCTCTATGTATTAAATAAATGACTTGACAGATGTGCAAAACTGAGAATTGTTTATGTACGTAATTACCGATATCCTGCAAAACTTAGTAGTAACTACCTATTTTTATTCATTAACTAGCTTTTGGCCGCGGCTTTGCCCGCGTGAATTTCCCACTGGAAACGACTTTTTCCCGTGATAAAAGTTACCCTATGTCCTACTCAGTACTTCTAACTATAGGCACAGGGCGGGCGCTTCATAGAAACGGCGCGTCAAATATACCTACTACTACTACAAATGAAACTGTATTGTCCGTGAACACGTCAGTAACACGTCAATGTGTGCGTTTTCATAGTCATAACGTCCCACAACCACACAAGAAAGGGGGAGAAGTGCGGGAGGTGCGGGGGGGGTGCCATACTGCGGGAGGGGCAGGGAGTTTCCTTTCTGTACGTAGTACTTATATTAATTCTGTGCTATAGGTATGCGAAATTTCAGATCACAACTAAGAGAAGATGTCATGGTTTTTGTTGAAAAAGCAAGAAATCCTTTAAAGCGAGATAGATCTATGTTTACAAACACAAGGACAATCTCCCCTAAAGCGATGAGGGCCAAACTAGCGTTTCCAAGGAAAACATTTGAAATTCTCATTTGGCACCGCAGATTACGTCCCGACAAAGACGCTGGATTTTTACATAAAATATTCATTTGTAACAAAGCTTTTCTACACCGTCCTTCGTTCATTTGACTGAGTTTTGACAATTTTGCCATAACATTTTGAAGAGTAGAAGGTTATAACTTTATACATTACTTAACAATACCATTTAATCTACTTGCGTATAAAATAAAACTGAAAAGTTCATTTGTTTGAATGCGCTAAATCTCTGGTACTATCGTTTCGAATTCGAAATTCATGAAGGCTTTATGCTAACTAAGAACCCCCGCGAGCTATGCCGCGAGTCACAGCTATATAAAACGAATATGGTATAGAAATGACAAAAAATAGGCACATATTTTTGTACAAGCTTATGCCGGGAATAGATAGATAGATCAACACTTTATTGCACCATTTACAGAAAAGAAATACAAAGTAGTAACAAAAGTAAATACATAAATGAGCGCAAAGGCGGGCTTATCGCAAATGCAATTTCTTCCAGCCAACCTCAATAATTCTATGTGTAACTGTGAACTTCATTATTTTTATATATTTCGTGTCACAAGGAATCTGGTATTTTTTATACATTTCTATCTTATCTGCCAAAACATAAATCACACAAAAAGTCCTTACATTAATAAGATTCTATAAGTAACTAAAATTCGTACAGAGTTTCAAAACGTAAAAACTTCATTGAATTTTATCATCCTAGCGCAATCACAGAAAGTGTTCATTACTCCGTAGATAAGGTACTGTCTTTATTTATACTGTAGTTTCATTACATGCTATCGTTAGTTTAATTCATGTAATAAATCTGCCAGATGGACTATGTGAGCGCTGCATATTGCATGAAAAGGGAATGGGGGCCGTTACATGCGATGGAGTAGAAATATAGGAGTGTTTTGATTACATAGCGGCAAATGTTATATTTCGTTCACAAATTTCCCTCACTATGAGTCTAGAGGAAGGATATATGAATACATATAGAAATTTAACTAAATTGCTGTTATAACATTTTAATTGTGATTTTTGTGCTCGTGCTGACTTGCTAGTTAACACGATATAAAGAAAGAAGTTTCAAATTTAATTCTAAATCAGGATTTATAAATGTATAGACTGTTGACACTGAATTAGTCCATTCACTATGTAGAAAGGCAGTACACAACAGAATCGATTGCCGCGTCCGAGAGTCGTTTCCGCCAAATGACGACAGCCAAATAGCGGCCGGAACAAAGCGGCCGTACGGGGTCTGAACAAAAGCTCTGAATGAAGCCGGGGAAGTAACTTACGCAAGTTTACTGCATAGGTGCTTGAGTTTCGGGAGGAATCTTATCTGAGAGGAAGTACTTTGATTTACTTTGCAAGGCTTTTGCATTTAATTAAAATAAACATAATCATCACCACTTTGACCCTTAGTTAGATCATAATAAATATGTTGCAATGATAATGTATCATCTTATGTATCATTTTATCCCACATCAAGTGGTATGTGCGATTGCTGTTTTAATTTTTTAAACATTGTTGAGCAATCACCAAATTGTAAATAATATAGGTAGGTATTCAAAATGATCTTAAATTGAATTTTTAGTAGTAATTAAATCTAGAAGCAACTACTAAAATATTGGCTCATGATATAAAATGTAATCCACCTAGGAATAAAATTGTGGATGGTCAAATACTGGAAATAATAGCATCTACTAAGGAGTGACAAAAAGACCCAGTTCAAAGAAGAAATTTATCAACATAAAATATGGCTAGTAAGAAAAAAATTGAAAGAATGACAAGTAGATGAGGATATGTAGACTCAATGACTGAAGACAAAATGAGCAGAGTAAATAAAAAACCGATATCAAAATAGACCGGTACAAATTTTGAACCAAGCTCAACAAATAAAAGACAGCAGCTGTAGGCATAAAGAATACAAACTGACCCAATCGCCGCGTCCAAGCTTCCATTCAGCTAAATGACTCCACCTGAATTGCCAGGAACGAAGCGTTTTACCACGTTCGGTTCCTGGCGGTGAATGAACGAAAATGAACGCTGAAAAGTTAATCATACAAGTTTGAGACTAGCGAATTTTAAAAATGGATATCTGAACTAGGATACGGTGAGTTCTCTCTTCTGCCAGATCTTATTGCTCCAATGAATAGTGAATGGCAATAAGGTACTTTGATTTTTTTGGTAACTCACAAATTAGAGGTTTAATAACGCAAGTTTGGTACTGGCGAATTTTTTAAAGAGATTTGTGATGTAAAGTTTTAGGACTTATTTGTTTGTGACACAAAGTTAAAAAAAATCATAAAGAATGCCATTTTTTTCTCCGTTTATTATACATCTATCTATAAGGTAGTAGTTATTTTACTTTGTTAGGATGGATATTGAAAACAATTCTAAATTAACAATTGGTACTATAGAGAAACAAACTCAATCAATCGTAAAGTCCATGGCCCAACTCTGCTGAATGATTACAACCAAATTGCCAGTAGAATGGAGCGATTAAGCCCTACTCCACTTCGAAACAAAAGCGGTGGAATAGTACTAATAGTTAGTTCCGCAAGCTTTCCACTGCTTGTATAAAAGATATAGCTATCCCGGTAGTAATAGAAACCCAAAGTGAGTCAGGCTAGAACATAGATTAGGATAACATATATTACCAAGATAAATTAGATGCCATAGATTTCACTAAAATGTAGCAAATTTCTCATTGCTAAGGTGATATATTATGTTAGACTTATGCTGTCTCGACTCATTCTATTTATGGTCTCACCAATTGTTAATTTATTTCTATTGGCATTTCAGTGACGTCAAAAGCCTACCTAAGATATGATTGATCTAGGTATGTTTTAAATTTTTTTCCTCTTCTCCAATTCTTAATTCAGTCATAATTTTTAGAGCAAAACATACGATAATTCCTTCAAAATAAAATAATTCTAGCTCTGTTTCAACACCAATTTTCGTATTCGCCGCTACCAAAACTTCACCATTTTCCATAAGGTTCAGAATACAGTCAGCCTGCAGAATACAGCCAGTTTCAAACTCGCGTGTGTAACACTCATCGCTTTAGTTGCGAAGCCGTGCCCGCAATTGCTCCTTTTAACCGGCAATTTCGCTAGTAGTCATTTAGTAAAAGACAAGTTGCGATCATTTCGGTTTCCACATGGTATTCATGCTTTTATTCATATCATAATAGGTACTTATTTACCGGTATCGTACTAATTGAGATGATTTGTCTGGTTAGTAACAACATAGTTATAACATAACGTAATTTCCCTTAAAATTGCAAAATAAAACATGAAAAAAAAGGAGGGAAATATTGTTGATTTGCCAATGGTTTGACACCAATAGGTATCTGTAGCATAGTATAAAAAAAACCGGCCAAGTGCGAGTCAAACTCGCGCCCCGAGGAGGGTTCCGTACACGCAAAGCATCTTACATTATGGCTCTAACTAAAAGACCAACCAGTTTCAAAAACAAACTTAACTTTGCAGTTTAATCCCTAAGATTCATACTGAATCCAGCGCAAAAGTAAGTTTGTAACACTTTTTTTCTGACTGCCAACAATATATTTACAGTTTTCAGATTTATTCGGAGAGACGGACAACAAAGTGATCTTATAAGGGTTCTGTTTTTGCCTTTTGAGGTACGGAACCCTAAAAATAAGACCTAAGTATTAAGATTGTGTCTGTAGTATACCTACCTGTCGACAATGGCACTAGCAAAATGATAGCATTAAGCTACGTGCGACGAGTTCCAATGGTTTATGGACTCAGTTTAAACAACCTACGCATAGGTCAGACCGATCCTACCAATGTAGACCTTATTTCCTGCCTTTTAAGTCCAATTTACTGGTGACTAGAACAGTCAATATTGACGATCGTATATAGATATAAGTGGGGGTTATAGCGATCCATTATATCTTCACTTCATAGGCTTCACGTCACTGTAGGGTGTTGAGTTGAGGCATGAGAGACAGGCGATTAAGGGACTAATCCATGGATGAGTACGGGCGTTCTATGTACAGTCACGAGCAAAATCATGTCAAGAAAATAGCATGCAGAGTATGTGACAATGTATATGTATTTTTGCGCGTGACTGTATGTGTTTCATATAAATTACATACTTAATTTGCTCAAAAACTAATTGAAGCATTTGGATACCTAACATACATACATATTATCACGCCTTTTTCCCGTGGGGGTAGGCAGAGACTAGCGATTTCCACTTTCCATTTCGTATTTGTATCCTGTTGCTAATCTAAAATGTTCTTTTTATATTTATTTTATTTTATTTTTATTTTATTTATTAGGAAGACCAACAGCCATTTAAACTACAATAGGTTATCACTTAAGAACTAAAGAAGCCAATTACAGGTTCTCACAAATAGAAGAATGATTACATAGTTGAAAACGAAGTTTAACATTTTTTTTTTATACACTACTTTAACAACCTAACTTAACTTTTTATTTATTAACTTTCTTTTATGTGTTAGAAGTACTGAGAAGGACGTAGGGTACCTTTCATTCCGGGAAAAAGCACTGTTCCCGTGGAAAATTCGGCGAAACCGCTGGCAAAAGCTAGTAATAAGTAAGAATGTTTTTTATTATTCTTCAAAGAATTCAGAAACTCATTATTATTGAGTTCACCTTAGGAGACATAAAATTAACCACATTACAAAAGCATTTTGCGTAGGTGTCTGTGGCAATCCACGGAGTCGCTTTGACAATTTTGTTACTCGTAGATATGACGCGTTTTCAGTAATCGCACCTTTTTTTACGCGAATGCCGCAAGAGGGTGTCCTGGAAGCCTTTAATACAGGTTCATCCTAGTTGAGGCTCCAGTCCACCTCCCAATACATATGTATTGGGTTGTAGTGGAAAATAAATATTGTTTCATTTTTCATACGTGTGGAAAGACCGTCGTCCCGTCCATCCGGCCACGGGAAGCCGGACAGGTATGTGGGACTTAACTCGAACTCTGCTATTCTCGCTCCACAGCCACGGGGCTGTGGAGCGAGAATAGCACACGGTCCTGGCACAAAATGAGGTAGGCGTTGACACCAGTTGACATCGTGTGGTTTTAGTTAGTTCCCAATATTCCCACCTATTTTGACAATACTGTAACTCCCGTGCGAGTAAATTCTAGGCAGCTACAGAATTGTGGTTTATAAGCCGACAATATTGCGAGTTTAAATTTGAAATACATTTCTCGGATTTACCTATATTGATGTCACACATGACACGCAATTTATTCGGTTGGATACTTGGCTCAAACCATAATAATTTTACCTATGTGATTGACAGTTTGATAAATAAATTTTGAAACAACTTTCGGTTTATGTTTTTATTAAAGACACCTCGCTTTTTTCTACGGTGGTATTCTTCTCAGAAAACCGATTTAAATAGTTCCATTTTGAATATCCAGGTATTTCAATAATGCATCGATAATTAAAATTAACTATTTTTTTATAGAAATTACCTTTTCCTGTCACGCTAATTTGTGGGTCTTCACCTCCTCCACGATCAGCCATTTCACTCTATCCTTGACCTCATATTTTTGTCTAACGTTTTATGAAATACCTAATCACCATACGATAAAATCGCAGATTCTTTAAAAAAAAAAACAATGTAATGTGGTATACTCGTCTTGTTATCGCAATTTCAAAACTGTGGCCACGCAATACAGATCTGTAACTACTGGGTTACTTTATTTGCTCTTGTAAGCACAAGTGCAAACAGACGAAGCCTTTCAATACTCAACCAACACAATTTCCTTCGCTTTATAGAAATACTTGCTTATTTCCTAAACGGATACTTACACTACACATGTTTTATGTTCCTACAATTTTTGAAAAGACCTTTAAGGGACAGAATTTCGCGTTTTGCCTACCAAATTACTTTGCTTGCACTTACTGTACAGTTCTGAAATTTTTGCTAATAATAGATTAGGAAATTAGCAACACACTACAAGAACCGAAAACATGATTTGACTAAGTTTGCTCGATAAAAAATAATCCTAAACATTGTACCTAAATTACCAAAAAACTCAGTAATACGATGATATTTTGAATATTTTATTCAACATTTATTTAGTTCATATGATAACTGAATTTTTAATTAAAGAATTTTTAAAACAATTTAAAACAATTTATTCACCTAGGTCCAACGCAATTTTTAATGGAAACATCATACCTTCCTTGTCGTTCATATGGCAACTCGTCTTACCTCTCTGTCCTCAGACTGCCGGTGGCATTTAGACAAGGCAGACGCATGTCAAATTGCTCCGCAAATTTACTTACGTAAAATATAACAACATGGAGGTTGTTATACAAATCAAGAACTAGATGGCGCTCTTAAAAAGTCGTCAAAACAGCACGATGCTGCTTTGCGACATGAGAGCGACGTGAATCACGAAAAATGCTTATTCTTGAACAAATACATTTTTAATACACTCATTAATGGTCAAAAAAATTATTAATACAAAATAATTACCAAATAAAAAATGAAGTAAAAAAATGTACTGGGGATCGAACCTGCGAATTTTTCTCTGAAGTTCTAATTACACTCCGACTCCGATAAGAAAGCCGACAGACAAGAGGGCGCCTCTTTTTCTAATTTGTACCGTTTATGTATCGGATAATGTTGGTTCACTTTTTACCCACGACACTACTAAATTTATTTCTTGACAGACTGTGTATATTTTTTCTTCTTATGTTGTATCCTACTAATATTATAAATGCGAAAGTTTGGATATGAGTTTGTGAGTTTGTGAGGATGTTTGTTACTCAATCACGCAAAATCTACTGGACGGATTTCGATGAAATTTGGTATAGTACGGGTAGAAAAATACTGGGAATAGCAAATAGGGTAAGCCCATATGGGCTTACCCTATTTGCTATTCCCGGTATTTTTCTACATATATATATATATATATATATATATATAGCCCAAATAAGCCCAGGGGCGCAGCTAGTGTAAAAAAAAATATAAAATAATGTATTAGAATTTAAAAAAATCAAAAAAAATATCACAGAGGAGATTTGAACAGTCTTTCTCGTTTTGACGTACTTCGTCTGTACGTACGTAACCATTATTCTAACAACTTGTTCATACAATACATAAAACTTGTACATAAAACGTGAAGAGGTAACAAAAAAACAAACTCACTTTCACCATAAAATTATGTTTAAAAAAGAAAACCGAATTCCCAAATAACAGCAAGGACTCGAACCTAGCACTCTTCGAATTTAATTTCATAAACTTAACACTTGGCCAAATGCTAATATGACATTGTTGTCGAAATGTTACATTACATATTTCAACGTACTATACATGAATTACTTACTACGTAAGTAGCTTTACGAAAACACTGACTAAAACACATTTTTTGTTTACTTTTCCTTAATTTTGCATTCATTAATTTGTTTTTTTTTTTTTTAAATAAGTATTTCAAGAACAAAGTTGTTGAACAAGGTTGAAATAAAAAAACAGTTTGTTAAATGGTTTGCAGATTATGTGATAGATGGAGCTAATTTTTACTATTTAGTTTCTAAAGGGCGCCTTTGTAGCTTACAGGGGGGTCGGGGGTGAAATCTAACTTTCTTATTCAAGCTTTCTGACCCTTAAGGTGCCACGGATATTGCCTTTCTAGAGAGGAATTACAAGCGAGACGCAGAATATAATATCCACGAAAAAAACGTACCTGAAGCAAATTTATATTGTTGTTCACATAGTATGAATTGAATATACCTCAATTCGTCAACGCCTTGAACAGCGCAGGGCGCAGAAAACTTGTTTTTATTTCCTCCATTCTTTAAACTAAAGCTAGAATTATTTTATTTAGACCATTTTCGATCAATCACACCGTTGTCGCAGGTTGTGGATGCATCCGGTTCACGTCGACGTACGGCAAGCCGCGCGGCACGTTCAGCAGCCCGGACTACCCTCGCCCGTACCCCGCACGGCTCGACTGTCTGCTCTACACCTTCATCGCCGCGCCGCACCAGATCGTCGAGCTCGTCTTCACCGACTTCAATATCTACAAGGAGCATCTCGAGTGAGTATGCACGTTCAGCAGCCCGGACTACCCCCGCCCGTACCCCGCGAGGCTCGACTGTCTGCTCTACACCTTCATCGCCGCGCCGCACCAGATCGTCGAGCTCGTCTTCACCGACTTCAATATCTACAAGGAGCATCTCGAGTGAGTATGCACGTTCAGCATCCCGGACTACCCCCGCCCGTACCCCGCGCGGCTTGACTGTCTGCTCTACACCTTCATCGCCGCGCCGCACCAGATCGTAGAGCTCGTCTTCACCGACGTCAATATCTTCAAGGAGCATCTCGAGTGAGTATGCACGTTCAGCAGCCCGGACTACCCCCGCCCGTACCCCGCGCGGCTCGACTGTCTGCTCTACACCTTCATCGCCGCGCCGCACCAGATCGTCGAGCTCGTCTTCACCGACTTCAATATCTACAAAGAGCATCTCGAGTGAATTTGAATTTTCATGATTGTTCCATTTGAAACTATATCTGTTAAATTTAATTAAATACAGAAACAGTCTGATCACGAAAAATAAAGATATAAAATTTTTGGTGATTATAAATTGAATTTGTTTTCGAAACAATAACAAAAGACACGCAATATTGTATACAGAAGCGCAGAAAACGCAGTATTTTTCTTGAAATTCTTTTCTATAGCCAGCTGAATTTTAACTCAGCTAACACATTCTCAATCTCATGAATAAGACATACTAACTAAGGACTCTTGGAGCGAGAATTTTCTATTCTCCAAGCGTATATTTCTGTAGATAAGTGAATCAATTGATAGCCCTTCGGTTCTGAGGAGTCATATTGAATTTTTAGTACTTTGTAGTTACGGAGATAAAGTATCGGAATGGATACTTTTGATTAAATAAATAATAATAAAAGCAATATAGAGATTACCTAATTCATTAATCAATCAATCAAATCGTTTATTTCGTGAACATAGGTTACATAGATAGGTGTAATACAATTGATTGAGTTCCTCTAGGTCCCGCCATAATGCATAAAAAATTTAAAAAGTCATTTTACAACATCACCATTTTAGATCCAATTTGATATCAATCATAGTAAATATTAGACTAAATACAAGTAATTTATAAAAAAGATGTCGATTAATAGTATATTGTGATATAAGTGCGGTAAGTTGAAAATTACAGCCGAGGCGATATTGCTAGCCCGAGCCGTAGGTGGGGGCTACAAGAAAGGCAGTGGCTGTAATTTTCAAAGCGTACGTATGTTATACGATGTTTTATAACATATTTGCGAGGAAATATTTAAATAAAACTCGGAAAACGGCAATACCAAAGAAAAAGCGCGCGGTATAATTTTACTTGTTCACAAATTAGCGATGCGCGCGCATCAGCGCTTTTTTTTTAAGGCAAATGCACAAAAAACAGCCAGTATTACTAATAAAGTAAATTAATATTTTTGTGTTTTGTTACAAATAAATTGTTGTAATTTACTGTCAAAATTAATTTAAAGAATTAAATTTTTATTTATTTTATCTCCTAAAGTTAATTTTATTCATAAAATGTTGACCACTTATCTGACATAAAAACTCTTTGCTAAGATTTAAAAAAGTATCGTTCGTTTTTAGACGGAGCGTGCGTTTTACTTTACAATAACGCACAAGTGCGTAATGAGATACAATACAATATTGACATTGGTGAAATAAGTGACACTTTACGAGCAAATATGTTATAAAAGAACATTACAATGGTCTTACTTTAGGGATTTGATAATACGGTCATCAATTTTTAATCCTGCTATGATTATATATGCAAAAGTTTGAATATAGGTTTAGTCTGAGTATATTTGTTTATCAATCGCGCAAATCACGCAACATCTACTAGACGGATTTTGATAAAAGATACACAGGTAGAAAAATACCGGCACATAGGTTACTTTGTCCCGAACTTCCCACAGGAGCGAAGCCCAGAGGCTTAAGCAGTATTATATAAAATTGATTACATACACTCTCTGAACTCCTTGGTTACTAAACTGAGGATTGGCACCCCCTCCCCAACCTAAAAATAGAATTTGTTTATTCGCGTTAAATATTGCCACGAACATTTAATAAATTTACAATTCGAAGAAGATACTGTAAATGTTATTATTTATTGATACTCTAACTGGAACGGGACGTCTCCTAAAATTCTATTAACATTTTCGTTACATTTGCGGCAATAAACAGGACATGTAAATGTTTATGGCGAGCAGCGAGCAATGAAAAGCAATAAATGTTTTAGAATCCCTGAATAAGCTACTTGGGAGATGGTGTATTGTTTTATATAACGATAAACTCTGTTCCTCTTGTATAAAGTTCTTCTTCAGTTATGTTCTGAAACTCTCTCTCAGCCAAAAGACGTCCACTGCAGGACAAAGGCCTCCCCCAAGGATTTCCACAACGACCGGTCCTGCGCTGCCCGCATCCATGCGCATTCCGCGACCTTCTCGGTCGCCGGTTCTGAAACTAGACCAATTTTAAAAATACAAGAAATTTTTTTATTCTAAGTCGTATTGTAATGCAAAAGTAGCGAGGACAAGCTGGTAGGTACTTAAATGAATTAATAGAATAACATTTATTTATTTAACTTCTTTAAAAAAAAAAAAAACATGTGAATGGCGGACTTAAAGCCAGAGGATTTTTCTACCAGTCGACCAAGAGGTGATGCAGAGAGAAAAGATATCATACCAACATAATAGTACTACCACCACCAACATTGCTTCATTCTTTACTTCATATTTAAGAACTATTTGTAACAATGCATCATTCTTGAATTCCTATTTAAAACCTGTGCACGTATCGGTGACATAACATGAAACACACACAATAATTTTATTGGTTTTGCCATTTTGTGTCTCCATTTCACACACTAGCTGATGAATCATCAACTATATAGAGTGCAGGTTTTCTCACGATGTTTTCCCTTAACCACAGAATTAATATTAGTACTACGTACAGAAAGGAAACTGCCTGCGCCTCCCGCAATATGGCACCCCCCGCACTTCTCCCCCGTTCTTGTGTGGTATTGGGACGCTTGACTATGAAAACGCACACATTGACGTGTTACTGACGTGTTCACGGATGTACAGTTTCATTTGTAGTATTAGTAGGTAGAAAAGTTCTCGAGTGGCGACCACGTACCGGAAAACGTAGTGTTAGCAGGCCTCCCACTAGGTGGACCGACGACCTGGTGAAGGTCGCGGGATGCGCATGGATGCAGGCAGCGCAGGACCGGTCGTTGTGGAAATCCTTGGGGGAGGCCTTTGTCCAGCAGTGGACGTCTTTCGGCTGAGAGAGAGAAAGAGAGAGAGTAGTAGGTATATTTGACGCCCTGTTTCTATGAAGCGCCCGCCTTGTGCCATAACGAAAGCAAATGGTGGTCTATGAAAACTGCCATTCATAAATCAGATTGATACACAAACTCATGTTACACGAGTGACGAGTGAAATTCGAACCTGGAACATTGTGACTATATCGCTGCAGGTGAACATCTCAACTATTCGACCACCACGTCCACCACCGCTTCAAAAAATGCTTCATATCCAATCATAATTGCGAGACACTTGACAGAATCTTGACGGACTCGTCAATAAGAAATCTCATCTCGAGATGACCCATCCGCTTCAGATCCTAAACCAATTATAGAAAAATTAATGTTCACAACAATACAATTTTTATAACTAATTTATATATTTTAAGAACCGCGCCTCGGGGCTTCGCTTCCATGGGAATTTCGTGATAAAAAGTACTCTAGTAAATGCTTTTCTCGGTATTTTTTCATCATCAATCCATCCAGTACATTTTGCGTGATTCAGTAACAAGCATACTCTCAAACTTACATCTAAAGTTTCGCATTTATAATATATCTAAATAGTATCCAATCATCACTATTATTTTATTATTTATTTCATTACTATTATCTTTTTTTATTTATTATTATTATTCATTATCATTTGGTATTGCAGTAGTCCATGGGCAGCGGTGATCGCTCACCATCAGGTGACCCGCTTGCTCGTTTGCCGCCCTATGTTATAAAAAAAAAAACATTACTATTAATCAAAGTTACCAATATGTGTTTTGGTTTTGGCTTATCTCTATAAGAGTATTGTACTGGAGAAATTTCTACGCGATATTAAACAACAGAGATTTTCAACAAAATTTAATCTGTGGACAGTGTTGTTGACGTACAATTAAAAATCTCTTTATGTAAATTGTAAACTAGATTAAATTACATTGTACAGTTGTTTATTGTCCCAAATAAAATAAAAATATATCAAACATCGATCACTACAGATAGACATGAACCAAATAATAAAATAAGATGATATCAGTTTTTTTTAAGTTTAATCTCAGTTATTTTCCCATAAGTGCCGAGACTCAATAAACACCTAATAATGTTCTAAATTCTTGAAAGGGACACAAATGTAATCTCCTTTTCCAATGGTAAGGGCTTCCCTATGTAGTTACAAACTATCTTTTGTTTGGTAGCCGTTTGTCTCTGTCCTGGCAACACTATTGTGGGCCATAAAATACGTTTTCTCCTGGTATATCGGGAATAGGGGGATATATCCTGCTTGACATCCGCATTCATCAATGAAATTTTGTTTGATAATTCATATTTTGCACAAGATCTGGCTGATACATTTTAGTTTTTACAAGGCTATATTGAGGGAGGAAATATTCAGTAAAAACACTGTTTTTTTTTTTGTATTCAGGTATTATTTTGTTTCTTAAATGACAAATAAAAATATCAATTAATAGAATATACGCGATTTATTAACAAAGTTTATTTTGACAACCACTAGAGGAACTGAACTCTCAGCGCAAGCAAAAAATTTTGTGGTTTCCGATTTATTATGCACATTTATTTATGTAGACTCACAACACTGGCTTACTGATTTTTTGCATTCTAACCAATTGAATAGAATTTAAATATTTTTTTTCTGTAAAAAGTTTCAATAATGTTTATCCAAGTAATCGCATAAATCGCGCGGAACAAATATTCGGGGCACGGCGAAATTGAACTCAAATGTATGGGCAAGGTCAATGTATCTTTAGGTTGGACTTTGTACTTTAAACTTGATTTTTGAAATCTTTTTAAATTTTAAAATAACTAAAGTAGGTATTATGATAATTTCAGAATAAAATAATAGTGTCATAGTAATCTTGCTGAGTCTCCGTAACCGCATATATCACGAGATGCGGCGAATGTCAAGACTTTGGACTTACAATGTAGAATATACGCCTAGTTTACATGCTTGCCAAAAAATCGTCGTACATTACTTACTTTTGACTTTTGTCTAAATATAGCTCCCATTAAATATACGCAATGAATAAATGTAGCAATAGACACTGAACAGCTGTTCACTGTAGTTCATATTAGGTAAAATTTAAAATTCATAAAACATTTTGTAATAATAGTGTGTCGTCATAAATCCATAGTTTCAGTAATGTAAGTTTAACCCTGCGACCGCATACTTCACGCGAGACGCGACGAATGTCGACACTCGGGACTAATCGAGCGGCACAAATATACGGGGAACAGAACGCGGCGGAACAAAGCTGAAATGTATGGCTGAGGTTAATACAGTTATACTTATTGCGCTAATTCTTGTTTATTGTGTTAGATGTTTAATAAAATATCGTACCTATGGTATAACTATATATATTAATTTTGGTTTCAAACAAATTACGTTATCAATATCGTTAGCACAATCTAGACAATGTATTAAAGTATTGTTATAAAAAGGCGTTTGCTTATTTATCTAGTTACCTATGCATAGAATACGAGCCACATGATTTAAAATAAACTTATTAAAATCTCTCAAGTTTGAAGCCGTTGAGATATTATTATGATGAATTTAAATGAAATGGATCTCTGGGAAGTAGTCTTTATTCTTAAAATATGTCTACAAGGTGCCAAAATGATATGCTAAATATAATGACGAGTCTCTGCGTAAAAAATCTCATTACAATCTTTCAAGATACGGCGAGAAATCTTCGGGATTTTCTCCAAAAACATTTCTGTACAATTCGTTCCGGGGTCGCGTAAAAACTAACGCTTTCTTTTCCACGTCGACAGTGAGCGATGATTGATGGGTTAAGCACAACCCAGCATGTTTTTGCAAAATCCCGAACTAATATCATTGGGCAGGGAACTTGACAACGTTATTATATAGCCATATTCGCTTAATCGGAATGAAATGTGTTTCTTACAATGGCCATAGGTTGGTTTCTTTTTGCTGGATTAGATTTCTCCGCACTTTGGAAATTACAATCTCGTTCACTCCATTTAGACAGTTTTTTTAAAGTTAAGAGTTAAAATTATGAGCAGACATTAATTGTACACAGTTTCAAAATAAAAATGGAAATAAGATAACATTTTAGAAAGCATATAAGATTTGAAGTGAATTGATTATACCGTTATAAATAAAAAGTTTGTGATAAGTTACGAATATATTATTCTTTTGAGTAAAAAGCTAAGTATTTAGATACTTGGAATAATAAATTCGTTCTCATAATTTACTTTTATTCCGAAAATATCCTAGTGTCCGAAGGCCTGGGGCGTAGCTAATATTATAGTTATTTCGTTCTTTTTTAGGAATATGCAAATTAATTTTCCTTGAATATCTGTACACCATAAACGGCACCGGTGCTGCCAACATTGGGCAATAAAACTTGATATATGTAAGTTGGTATCGAAAGGAAAATGAGAGCGGAAATGTTGCGAATATATGTAGTTTTTTATGGAAAATCACGAAAAAGTTAATTCTGTATTTAATTACTCTATAATCTGCATTATAATTAAGTTAAATTTTTTCCCAAAAAAAATGTTCATCATTATATTTTATTACACTTTCGTGAAGAAATTAATTTGAAAATATAGTGTTGATGGAAGAATGTCATCATAATTAAAATTTCAGAAAAAAATCTATGGAAATATTTACAAAAATGTACCTACTGCTCTTGTCATCATCATTGTTACTTAACCTGCAATAAAAATATAGGTCCTAGCTTAACTTACTCACGCTCACAGAGTAAAAATGCAATTCAGAAATAATATCAAACCCGACAACAACACCAACAGTAAAACAAACAACAGTTAAACAAGTGCACACATGTTCCCGTCGGGAAAGTTCCGTAACATCGTCAAATTAACCCGATCGTTGGTCAAACACGCCGAGGTCGGTTCAGCTTAATTAGAAAACAACACGTAACCGTAAAACAACTGAAAGTCGCTCGTATAAAGGCAACATTGGCTTTTCGTGGTGTTAGTACAGTCAACAGCATTACCTACAACAATTTAATGCATTTCCTCCTCTATTACCGCGGCATAGAGGTCTGCCCTAACTTGACATACTCGCTGTACGTAAGGTTGTTCATTTGTAGGTATATAGCGTAATGCAGAAAGTACTCGTAAAAGTTACTTATTACCTTTCCGACATGGAAAGGATAATATACTACAAGGTGTGCCCAGAGGTTTCGCCCCCGTGGAAATTTCGGTATAAAAAGTACCATAAGTGCTTATTCAGATTATATTCTGTACCAAATTTCATCGAAATCTGTCCAGTATTGAATGTATGCGTGATTTAGTAGTAAACATCCATAAATCCAAACTTTCGCATTTACTATATTTTTAATGGGATTATTCAAGTGTGCAATTTTTTTATCTAGCTATTTGTATCCCAATGCTGGGCAAAACCTCCCCTTAATGTGAAAATATAAAGGAATAAAGAGAAGTATGTTAGAAGAAGGTAAAACCTATAACGTATATTTTATAACAGAATTTGGAGTTGAAAAGTAATTTTATCTCAAAAATTTAAACCGAAACTGTACTCTTCTATGGTTTTACAGCGGGAAATCGTATTAAAGACTTATAAAATATGTTTAATATAATACCCTGAGCACATGATATCACAAAAATTTGGTCATCCGACGTTTGCGACGCCTTAGCGAAGTAATAACATAAACTTTATGTTGGGGCAATAAAGATGTTAGTACAAATCATTATTCTTTACGAGAAAAATTCGTACAAGTTTTCAGACGTTATTATCTGGTTAATGGCTATTTTTACCTGAGATTTGAGTTCTTTTGTTAGAAAATTTAGCTCTTCTTATGTGGTAAACTGTACCGTCGATGAATGTACATTAAGGTGAGCCGATTTTCAAAATTTTTTGAAAAAAAATTGTTTTCAAGGGGTTTTAAAATATATGCGATGGGGTTACACAATCATAATAAAAATAATTAAAAAAATATTCGATATATCTTTAGGCTCTGTACCGAATTTTGAAAATTTACGATAATGGTTATTTTCAACTTCAAATACTTATATCTTTTCTGAAATCTAATAGGAAAAAATTATTATCGTACAATAATATAGGTCTATCAAAAAAACAAAACAGCTTTGCACAGCATAAAAGTCAAAATTTAGTTGTGTGTGATAATTGCTAAAAATAAGCGAAATCATAACAACAAATGAGATTTTATTTTTCATATGATTTTGTATTATTATAATTAAAAATGACATTTTTATGTTATTCTGGTCTGTTCTGGTCACAAATAAACTTTTATTGTCTTTCAAATCAGTTTAGAAATATTTTTTTCAACACACTTGCTCGTAAAGTGGGTCTTATTACATCGAATTTAGGCCCATAATGCCATATATTACGAAGGTATTACGAATATATTACGGAGGTGTTTGGAAATAAAAATTACCATACTGCGCTATACAAAAGATAGAAAACTAATGCGCGTTATGAATTCCACAAAGCATTTTTAATTTAGCCGCATAATACATATTAGATCAAATAGGGAAAATAACAACAGTTTTTAAATAAGCAAAGATAATGATTTTTATACAGCCATACTGGCTGTATGGCGATATACCATCCGCAGCGTGCACCGCGCGCTCCCTGCGCACGGCGCGGCGCTGGGCGGCGGGCGGCGGCACGCGAATAAAAAACAAGACTATATTTATTGTTGTGTTTGTTAGGGACATTTTCCGATTTTCGTCGTGTTAGCATATTAAATATTTAATAAAATGTCGACTAGTATGGAAGAATATGTAAATTTAACTCCACCTGAAATCATTAACGAGGCGCGTAATGTTTATTGCCTCCAAAATCAAACGTAAGTATTTGGCGGCATGCATACGAATGTTTTATAAAGTGGAGGAATGACAAAAGGGTGCAATCCATTTCCGATAATTAGATGTGAGGACCACATTAATTTTTTTTACTCACAAGTGTGTTGAAAAACGTCGTATGATACACGTGTCCATTTGGTCATTACGCACACTCGGCTTTATTAGCGCGCTCGCCTTCGGCTCGCGCGCCAATCTCGCCTCTTGTGCGTAATGACCAACTTTGGACACTTGTATCATAATGTACTATAAACCAACATGTATTTTTTTATTATTTTTAAAATTTTGAGCTATGGTAGAGATCTAAAAGTAACTAAATAAAAAAAAAACAGTTTAAAAGTGTATATTTTTACGCAACTTTTGAGACACCTTGAGTTAGAATCCGACGAAATTTTTAAAAATCGACCCACCCTACTATACATACTTATATTGAAATTTGTGCACTTGATTTTTTGTGACAGAAACTGCTAGGTCTACATGTTTTGATAAAATATGAGACCCCATATGATACATAATATATCGATGAAAAATAAAACGGAATGCAAATGACAGAGTACCAAAGAAATAATAATACAACTAAGTACATAGAAATGCCATCTGCCTACCGCAAGCCTATCGCCTGGTATCAGTGATTTGAATAGAATTCAGATTAGACTCGATTTTAAATAATTTCTTTATTTTAATCGGCTAATCATAGGTAAGTCTTATAAACCATCACATCACATATTTAAGAACTATGTTCTTGTCGATGGAGCATCCTCCATTTGCATCTATCCGCCATCGATTTAACCTCCCTATACGACACAACTCTTGCCTTCTCTTTTATTTGGTCTATAAATGCCCTTCTTGGCTTTCCTTTTCCTCTCCTAGCTTCGACCTTTCCTTGGATCAGGTGTTTCATAAAGTTGTCGTGTCGTATAAGGTGGCCGAACATGTTTCCTAGCAATCAATACAATTTGCAATACCTACTCGCCCAACATGTATGGAACAGCTGATTTTTTTTTTGAGATTTCAGAGTCGGTCCCATACAAAAAGATGTTCATATTTATGAGTACTTTCACCCCTAGGAAGGTTTTGCGTTTATTACAAATAACCCTGTATAGGCAATGATAAATACAAATAATAATATTTGTAACACATATAATAACGTTATTTATACCCTATTCGCTTGGAGAAAAACCTAATATACGTTATTAATAGGATGAGATAATTGCGTTATTATTTACCCAAGCTGCTATATTTTGATATTACTGCGTGGACGGGAACATACGGAGAATAATATTCTTTTTGATATCGTCCCTCCATCTGGCAGCTGGTTTGCCTACACTTCGTCTTCCTCGCCAAAACAGAACCCTCTGGCTTCATCTATCGGCATCTCTACGACAGATATATCCTGCCCATTGCCTCTTTTAGTCGCGCTATCGTTCACTCATATCGTTTAGGCGCATAATGTTAATAGCGAAGAATAATAACCGGTCGTGTTAAAAGAGCAAAATGTTCAAGGAACAAAATTAACGCAAAATGATAAAGGAGCAAAATGGTGAAAGCGCAAAATGTTACAAGAGCTAAATGGTAAAAGCGCACAATGGTAAATTTTTTGCGTCGTCGCACATTACAGTACTTATCACGTTTTTATCCCTTACGGGGTAGACAGAGCCAAGAGTCGTGAGACTCGAAGGCCACGTTTAGCTGGATATTGGGCTTATTGGTGGAATAAAGATTCAGTTTGACAGATTGCTAGCCCATCGCCCGACTCCGCCACGGAATGTCTAAGTTAAGTACTAAATGTCTATGTACGTTACTTCTAAAGTATCCAATGTCGAAGTATGCAAGTACGATGTACTAACGTACAAAGTATCCTAGTACTACGTACTCCAGTGCTAAAGTTTACGAGAGCGAAGTATGAAATGCCGATGTATGGTAGTTCTAAAGTACTCAAAGTCGTAGTATGCGAGTACGGGAATCGCCAACTTACTTACTACTAACTTTTAAAATCTACGCGGGAAAATTAGTGCCTGGCACATTCTACGCATTTTCTCCGCTCTCAGACCAGCATGGAAGAGCAATATTCAGTTTTACTATATTAAAATTTATCATGCATCATCCCTAAAAACAGAGTCGAGGCTTTCATTTCTGTTACCCGCTGAACTAGTGACACATAAATTTGAAACTCATTAGAACTACGAACATTCCAGATGTAACAATTTAATTCCAGCAATATATCGAAAATGGTATTAGAGGCTTGCAGTAATATTCATAGAATTGATACGTGTGCTTATGTTTTAGGCGAAATAAATGTGAGGTAAACCTTTCAGGCGAGGTAAACCTTTCTATAATAGTATACTTAGATCAATAATATTAGTGAGAGATCCTTTCGGCGATTTTCTTTCGTCAAGTCGCTAGTAATTTTTAGTTTAAACAACTAGCATGCTTTTGTCTGAACGTCTAATTTCCCAATAAACAGTTCTGTTTGATTCTGAATTTATTTTATTTAATGTCTAAGATGTTCAAATAGTAATAGGTATGTGTTATATACATTTTCTTAAGCCTAAACCTAATCCAAAAATAAAGGTTCTATTTACTAACTCTTCAAATAATATCAAAATTATTTCTAAGCGTCTGCTCTATTCCATGCACATGAAAAAAGTCAATGGTACGGTATTGTGAGTTTGAATTTAATGTGTATCATTTATCAACACCCTGTAATTTTCCATAGGCAAGGCATCAGCGAAATTAATTACTAGGTATCTAATATTAGTAATGGGCTCAATTAATATCTGATACGCACATATGTACTTATCATTATTGTATATTTTCATAAGTACATAATATTATCGATACTTTGTTTAGAAATGATTGTATATTTTATTAGTAAAGTATATTATCTCTAAACAAATACTACGACAAACTAAAAAAAAAATATTCACAACAAGTTTCGTCAACGTATAAAAATAATCCTAATCCTAACTAATATCCTAATATCCTAACTAATATTATAAATGTGAAAGTTTGTTTGTTTGTTTGTTACCTCTTCACGCTTTATCTACTAAACCAATCTTCCTGAAATTTCGCATACACATAGCTGGTAGTACGGAGAAGGACATAGGGTACCTTTCATCCCGGGAAAAAGCACAGTTCCCGTGGGAAATTCACGCGGGCGAAGCCGCGGGCAAAAGCTAGTCTTAATCATGAAATGAAATAATGAAATTTAGAAATAAGTAGATCATGTAAACCCACACCTCAATAGTAGACTAATCTACTGTGTCTTGTCTACAAAAAAAATTTAAAGATCGTTCAAATTGTTGATTAAAAATAGAAACATTTTACTGATTAATTTCTATTCAAAATCACTTGAATTGGAGAGTTTAATAATACAAAAGTACTTTCTTAGAGCCCTTCTAATTCAAAGAAACCTATTACCCTAACTTCAATTTAGTTCTCCAGCGCGTAAATAAATAAAATCAATTAGGATAGTAAACCAACATCTTTACTTATTCCATTGTGGATCGATCCTATTAAGCATTAAAAGCTTCAAGTTTATAACTTTGCAGTCGCCAAATAAATGGAATCTGAGTAGTGAAGTTCTAGAATATACAGGTAATAAAGATTCTTAACTTTTACTTCCTTTGAAAACACTCCTTAGTTAGGAAATAAACACTCCTTAATCGACTTTAAAAGGAGATCCTGAACTCTATTTATTAGTAGTTACGTTTGTTAACTGAATGGTTTTCTAATGTAATGGTTCGATCAACTGTTGTTCGTGTCGTTCTGTCCAATTTAAAACTAAACAATTTTGACCAAAAAATATTAGTTGCAGTCAATTGATGCCAACTCTGGTCGTTGAGCTTTGGAAGTTCGTCAAATGGAAAGCATTTTTGATCATTTGTTCTTTTGTCCAATTTAACTCAAAGGATATTTAGGCTCATTGGTATTCTGACATCAAAGAGAAGCATTATTCATTAATCATTCGTTTAGAAATAACTTACTTTTCGTAACCGTGGTATATTTTAACCATATTACTTCTTCAAGGTCTTAAACTATATCTTTTTTTACACCTGCATATTAACCCTAAATTTGTTTATTTGTTTCTCAAAATAGGTAATTTCATTTAAATTTAAGAACATTGTTCTTATCAGTGGAGTTTTTTCCATCTCTTCCTATCCTAAAATAGGTATAATATTGAGATATAAATTATTGACATCAATAACTATGTATAACTTCGCAGCTTACAAAGAGCGAGCAAGCCAAAAAGAAAACGCCATTTTTTCTAAAGACATTAGTTAACAAAATTAATGAATTCTATCTATATGGCATTTCAAATTCAAATACCACTAAATAATGCTTTTGTTCCAGTTGCGCTCACGGTGACTACCTCAAGGTATACTCCGAAGGTTTCCACGGGCCTGGTCCCCCTGGAGTCAACGAGTACTCGGCTTGGTCCAGGGTGCTTTGCGGCAGTCGAGCTGACACTCCACCAGCTTTGTATTCCCACGGCCCACTGTTGGTGTTGGAGCTGCACACGGGCGCGAAGATGGCCAATGCGACAGGATTCGTTGGAAATTATAGGTTTATTGATCGCAGTAAGTACCTTCAAGTATAAAAGTTTTAAGAAGAGATTTTTACAAAAGGGGCAAAGACTCGACGTGCTACCGTGAACTCTGACCCCGCTGCAAGATAATAATAAGTACCTTTTAAAACGCGTCTACATATTCATGAAAGGGCGGCAGCTCTCTTGTCCTGTAATTGAAGTTGTCCATAGGCAGCGGTGTCAGTTACCGTTGGGTGACCCCGTTTGCTAGTTGACCATCCTGTGTTATAAAAAAAAACCTTTTTAAATGACACATTGTTCAGTACAGACATGAGCTCAGTGGGAGACCTATGGCACAGATAACGCTTGGCTATGGCATATTTTTGGTCTTGTAACATAGTTTTGGTCTTGTAGAATTTGTTAAAATCAAAACAAAGGAAACGTAACAAATACCCTTATTTTAGTTTTAGTGCATGAAATTCTATTGCTTTTATCTTTATATACCTTATACGTATTTCTCATGGCCGAGGGTCGTGTCTCATTAAGGTATGTGGAATGGAACACACGCCACGACAAACGTCTGATGCCTCAAGGCAATGTATCCCTCAAGACATCATTGTGTATTTAATTTGTCGCTGATGGCTAAAAGATCGGCTATTTTCAGCTTCCTTAGTAATAAATAAGTTTAAATGTATAATGCACAATATTATTTTGTTCGGCAAATAACTTGAGTTTTCTCTCCAGGAAACTTCGAAACAGACGGCGTCCAAGTGCCAGAAACGTGGTGTGACTACGTATTCAACTCCCAACCTAACAGACCGTCCTACGGTCGACTGTACAGCCCTCGGTACCCTTCCAGCTACCCTAGCAATATCAGATGCACGTACCATTTCAACGCAAGGTAAGATATTTCTGTCACACTCTGGCGGGGGAGGGCTGATCATAGGGTTATTACTGAAACGTATATTTATCACACTAGATGTAGGGAAGGGTTTTAAATATAGGCGACGGACTATCAACCTGACACTATATTAGAATCTCCATTCCATCGAAGAGCTCACTATTCAGCTAAACCTTCGAGTCTCGCGACTCTTGGCTCCGTCTACCCGGTAAAAGATAAAGACGTGATACTGTATCTGCATCTATAAATCAGTTTACTACTTACTATCTTTATTTCGGTTTGAGACACCAAAGAGGATCTTGGTCGATATTCCGTTGCTTCTCAATTAATTCTTGCATGAGTATTGAATTGACGGTTATATTTTTTAATTCTTCTAAAAATAATTATTAGTATGTACTTACATAAATCTATGTACTTTACATAGTACATAACGATGATGCAATACAATCATCTATCAAAATAAACGTTCTATTTATACTTTTACGTAAATTATGCCCAGAAAATAAATTGCAATAATGATGGATGACGAGACATCAAAACAAGCTGAAATTGTAAATTTGCTTTGAGAAAACGTTACTTGTATCAATAAAATTATCAAATTTCAGACATAATGAGCGAATCAAATTAGTATTTGAAGAGTCGTTTCTGCAGAAAGGAGATGAAAGGTATGTGTTGAATTTTGTGTAATTTGTCACCGGTATTTAGGGCGGAGATTTGCTTATAATGTTGGTTTATTGAATCTGTTTTTGCTACGTTCACGAATCACATTTTATTTTTTCTTTAGAGCATCCCGTAAAAATTTTAGAACAATTTTTTTTGTTTTATTTTCTGTTGTACTAATATTTTGCATAAGTGTTCTATAATCCTGTATCTTTGGTGATTGTATGTATTTTTTTCTAGCTGTCTGAACAGAGCTGATATCATCAAAGTTTTTGATGGTCGATTGCAAACGTCACCTGTGCTCGCAATGCTGTGTAATGAAATCGTAGGTAAGCTTCTCTTTTGCCCCATTATTTAGGGTTGATTTAATCTATTCAGTCAGGGTATCTAGTACCATTAGGTACATCAGGTATGTCTCTAATAGTCCTAATAACATAACTAGGATAGATACCTTTAAAAGAATAGACATATAAAGTTTTCTAGATGGTAAAATTCCTAGGTCGGTTTTGACTATAATATTGTTTATTTTTTCAGGTTATGAAATTTTATCAACTGGATCGGAGTTACTAGTCCAGTTCACGTCTAATTCTGACACTCCAGGACAGGGCTTCAAAGCGAGCTATCAGTTTCAAATGAGCGACAATTCTAGCGCAGGTTAAGTAAGCAGTATGAGCCATACCTTACAGAAAAGAGCAAAGACTTTCGAACTCAAAGCAAAAGCACTCGGTGGAATGCAAGGAATCTAAAAATACCTCTCACATCAAACTCTTTTAAGCCATTCAGGACTTATGGTGGAATAAAGAAACTTACATATACATGAACCCTGAAAACATAACACTTCTTTTTTGGTCAGTCGTGTAAAAAGACATCAACATTTTTTCCTTTAGCATATAGCTATTGAATGAAAATTTAATGCTGAATCAATTTCCATATCATGTTGATTGCACACCATTTACACGAAAAACAAACAAGTTAATAAAATGCGCAAACCTGTAATAAAATTACGGGTTGTCAATTCAGTTGTTAAAATTTTAATTTATTGCTTTGATTTTAACTTGTGCACTACGAAATGGTAATAAACATGTTTTCTCTTTAGGGTAATAGGTTTTCTGGAAATGTTATTAATGGCTCGCATATGTGAATCAGTTTTTCTATGTTTCCAATCTTAGCTTGTTAAGTTTGCGATCTCTTTTCGTATTTAGACATTCCGTAGCGGGGGTCCTCTCTTATAGAATGTGTTAGAGATAACACTGATGAAGATTTTCATAATTGGCCTAAAGCAGCAGTCATATGCCGTATACATTGAACAGTCTGCTAGTGTTCAAGTTTCCTCACGATGTTTTCCTTCACCGAAGCAAGTAATGATCTATGAAAATTGATAACAAACTCATAAGTTGGAATTTGAACCTGGGACCTTTTGATCGCAGTCAAGAGACTAGTCGACCAGTACCTACATTATCGACCAGCAGGTCTTCTTCTTCACCAGTACCACTTTGGTATTCACGATGAGGTGGACACATACTTATGTGTGAAAACCTTCCTCAGCTTTGCGAGCTAGGATGGCTAATTTTGTTTTATTTAAAACTTTATTGCACAATATTTTTAAAACTATGTACAAATGGTGGACTTAACGCCTTATGGCATTCTCTACCAGTCAACCATTAGACCAAACAGATTAATAGAATTATCTCAATATTTTCCCAATAGTTGGTTAAGACAATAGTTGGTACAGCAATCTTATTCAGAGCTATTTGTGTAACTCGATCAATCTACCCTGAATTGGCAAGAAACGTGGACCATCAACTGGGGCTAATCAATAACACCCTAATTACTTAAGTCGACTGTGGGGGCTGATGATGTTATCCCAATTCCAGATTGGCCAAATCACTGTTTGGGGTATTATTTATGTACTCTTCGAATTTGTTTCTTTGTTGAGGAAAACCATTCTTCTGTTGAGCTGGTGAAATCTCTTTTATATTAGCAACTTTTCTTCGAAAGCTCATTCTCCGGGGTGCTACTTTATGCGTTTGCCTTTTGTTTTTGGGCTAATATGAAATAAAAAATAAAATCTTACCGTTTTATATGACCAAAGAAGAAGCATTAGCATTACCTGCAATATCATATTACATGTATTGAATTTGTAATGTATATTATACTTACAAAGATCATGATCATGTAATGTATATTATACTTACAAGACTTATCATAATATACTGTAATGGCATCCGCCATTACAGTATATTATGATACAAGTGCGCAATGTTTGTCATTATGATACAAGGCTGCCTATACGAACTATTACATTAATAGTCATAATGACTATTCATCGAACAAATTTTAAATTTTTTTAAATTAAAAAATATTGGTCGCCGCTACTTTTTCACTTGCTCCTTGGAAGCGATAGTATCAATAAGTCTCTCTCTGTCGCACATAAGGATTGCTACTGTGACGGAATATAAGTCTATCATGGCCCTAAAAACGTCATTTGATATTTAAATTGTTCTTTCCACAGAATCTGATATTAAAAAATCAAGCACCACGGAACCAATATCCGGATTAGGACCGGCGGTCAGTGCTACAAGTAAGTGTTTTTTAATAAATTCATTTTTTATTAAGCTTTATTTCATCAATTCCGGAAATTATTTCAAAGAGTATCTTATCGTACTTACACTTAGCTTCGAATACAGAAATCTGAACCGCATAGGACTCTGAAGTTGCTTCGCTCATACATACACTGAAGTTGATTTTTTTTTGTGAACGTGAAAGTGACATAAATTTTGATATAAAATACAGCTTTTATACCATGGAAGTACCTTATAATACTCGTACATTGCGCCGTAGGATACAATTACATCCATCCATGTACTATTTAGATTACTGTGGCTTCTAAGTATTAAATAAAAAAAACTTGCAATATTAAAATTATAAAATGGAGCAAAAAATCTTGCAGCAAAAAGGAGGCAAGTAAATTTTTCATCTGATCTGCCTCGTTCATGCATCAAACGATAGCCCTAATTTATGTTTTAGTTATAGGCGAAAGTTAAGAGTACTTTATTGAAAAAATATGTATCTTTACTGCCCCCTTTTACTGCATGGTCCTCTTGCTCGGCTTTTCGATCCCTATTTGTAAATAGAATATTCCTTCACAGTTTTCTGGATAATTATACCTCATTATTACAATCTGCGTAGGAAAAACAGCTGTTACACTGTAATTTTTTCTCGGCTCTCAGATGAGCAAAGAAGACAATTTTATAATGCAATATTTTTTCCCTTGAACTCAGAATCTGCTGTGCATTTAAAAATACAGAATGCACTCCGTTCAGAGTTTAGTTTAGAAGCAATAAGCATGAAATTTATTATCAGCGGAAGTTGGCACGGGTAGTAGATTCCAAAAATTTTACTCAGCGTTTCACTGAAGAATGGGTATTTACTATTTAAGTATTATTCGTATTTATTTAAACTAGATCTTAATTTTTAAATAAACAATAATTTAACTCGTTTAAGTGAAATCGTGACTTGTCACAAGTATAGACAACAGATTTTAACGACGAGTTTCTAAATTACGCTTATACGAAAGTTAAAAACAGTATATTTCGTAATATTACTGTTTTTAACTTTCCTCCGTGTTATTGAAGTATAGAAAAGGCAGGTCTTTGCTTAACGAAAGGACACTAAGACAGACTAATTTTATTTATTATTTTATCTAATAGCTATCTCTGTCCCATACTCCCATTACTGGGCAAAGGCTTCTCTTTCCTTCGTCCAATACTCTCGATCTACGGTTTTGTCAAATCTGTTTAAGTCGTTGCACCAACGCATCCGTGGTCGACGTCAATCCTAAAGACTTGCTCTCACTACGCCACTGCAGAAGGACCAGATGTGCAAAAAATCAAGAAATAAACCAGATGGGCAGAAAAAAATCTGTTATTTCTTAATTTGATATGCACTGTCATGGAGTCTCCCTCCACAGTACACAAAAAGCAATCTGTCAGTCCCCCCCCTAAATCCGATACTGCCTGCCATTACGAGGAATGCGGTCTGTCACGCGTTGGGCCCAGAAAATAAACTAACCTAACTGACTGACTAAACTATATTAAAAGGTTTTTTATTTCTTATAGCATCTTCGTGCCACCAAATGTTCAGAAGTGACAAGAGCAAAAGCGGGAAGCTGACGTCACCACTGTACCCCGCGCCGTACCCTCAGAAGACCCAGTGTGACTACGACTTCCTGGCGAGGGGCAGGGAACGCGTTAGACTAGTGTTTGAGGACTTCAGTCTTCAGAGGATGACTGACATTGAGTGAGTAATCGCAAATTAGTTAGGCTAAGGACACACTATAGGTGCCAAGCTTAGAGCGCTAGGAGCTACGCTTGTGTACAAGATACTAAATGGCCACATACACGGCACAGTGGGCACAGTCGTTAATGAGAACAGTGCAAAGTCACTAGGCGACAATTCAAAATTAACCAACACGGCTGTTCGCTACGCTACTTGGTTAGTGATTATCCAGGGGCCCTATTTTTGAAAGTGTGACATACCGCCGAAAACGAATAGACTATTATGTCACACTCGTCCTATTATGTCACTAAAAACATAAAAGCAATGTTGCCAGTGATATGAAAATAATGCGAGAAACAATTTCTGCTTCATTCTACGCAACGAAAACCGAATCGGTAACGAATCTTAAAAAAATGTTCGTAAATTTTCAATCAAAAAAACGTAAGCGTTAAACGGAACGCAAAAATGAAAATTCTAATAGACTCCATCTATATCCATATCCGGTTATCTATGTCATTCAAGATTTTTACGTAAAAAACGTTCGACTACCAAATCATACGAAAACGAGTAGTCTAGACCACTCGTTGCGAATTATTCGACATAGACAATTCGAAAATACGGAATAATTGATATCGAATGAAAAATCATTCGGCTCACGCTTTTTTGGTGAGTCATATTTTTAAAAATAGGGCTCCAAGCTCCTACTCGTAGCTAGGCGCGTCGCTCGCAGTGTGGTCATTGCGATAGTATGCCATACGTCTGTTCGCAGTCACTAAGCGTCTCTTGACTATAAGCGCTAAGCGAAGCTCCTTGTAGTGTGGCCTTAGCCTACAGTTTGCGGCCTGGCTCGAGCCGAACCAAGGTCCTAGGTGAGCGACAGAACGCTGCGCGACGCGATGTGATGCTGGGCTACAAGGCAATATTACACTCGACATCGCTGACAACGAAGGGCAGCAGTACATCGCTGACAACGTAGGGCACATACAAATCGTGTCGCGCCGCCACACTGTTTTACCCCTTTTGACGCTCAACTTGGACAATAATGGGTAAATCTATGTTTACACTGCTGACTATATCAAAAACATAACAAACTCCCACATTTATCAGTATAACACATAAATAAACAAAATTGCATAGCTGCAAGCACCAATACATCCGAAGTTTCCGCAGTTTACAATAACAATATCATCCAATAACGTAAATTTGTTTCAGTTGCGAAAGCATGGACTCTCTAGACGTATTTTTGTATGTAGACGGCAGACAGGAGAAGATGGCATCCTTTTGTGGGACAGATATCCCGAAGCCAATAATGTCGAATGGACCAAAACTGTCTATTAGGTTCCGTGGGATATTCTCGTCGAGAAATAGCCGGGGGTTTAAGATAGCTTACTCCTTTGTTGAAGGTAAGCCTGTGATATTTTCTTTTATGGAATAGTGACATTATTTTTAGTTGTAGACTTCAGTAATCGAGGGAACTTAAAATCATAATGTAGAAAAGACAATGCAACTCATCCTTTGACTGCTGGCCCAAAAAAAAATGAAACTTGTTGTGCATAATTGAGACCGATGCCAAACGCTAGTCATAATCATTCATAATAACTTTTACTATGGGGCCATCTACCCTGGGTAAAAAAGATAGCAAAGTTAAAGGTAACAAAGTTTTGAAAAAAAATGTGGATTTTTGTATCACATAATTAGATTTTTTACTAGAATAGATTTATTTGACCCCATGCCCATAGTAAAAGTTATCATGAATGATTAGGACTAGCGTTAAACCTATTTAAAACAAACAAAAAATATGATATAAAAATCCACACTTTTACAAAACCTTTGTTAACCTATTTTTGTTACCCTATCAATACCTTTTTTTTTTTTCTTAGGATAGATTTATTGTGCCCCATGTATGATTATGACTAACGAAAAACCTGTTTATAAGAAACAAAACCTATAAATAAGTAATAAATCGTAATTTTTTTAAAACTTTGTTACCCTGCATTTTTTTTTCCCAGGGTAGATTTGTTTGGCCGCATAGTAAAAGTTGTTATGAATGATTAGGACTAACGTTTGGCATCGGTCTCAATTATGCATAACGAGTTTCATTTTTTTGGGCCAATTGGTTGCATTGTCCTTTGTATTTGCGTCGTTTATTTGGAGCGATAAGGTTTAATCATTTAAAAAGTAATTTGTATTTACATAACTAATATAAAACTCATTAAGAACTAATTCTATTCAGAAAAAGATTAAACAAACTATTTCAGAATATAAAGCTAAGTAATGAAATAGGGTAGAAATAATGCGCACATCTGTGGTCTGCGCTTGTCTCCCGGGCACTGTAGTTTAAACAAACCGCGCCACCGCATCACATTTTGTTGCCTGCCAGTGTATTATTTTCGATGTAAAATTATGAAACTTTTAAAAATTGAACTTTTTTAAAAAGATTATTTTTTGCCAGTATTTTATTTTGTCAATGTGAAATTAGATTTTGAAGTTGGAATAATTTGTAAAAACGTGAATACAACGGCATATACATATAGCAATTTTTTTTAATGGTGAAGTTTGTTTAAATATGGGTTAAAATTTTAATAGTTTTCTGTTTCAAACAGTCCAAATTTTCTTCTTATCACGTAATGATACATTACTGAAATTACTTGGAATTTCCAACATCTCGTCTCAAATAAAGCAAAAATAGCATCGCATTTCAATAAGAAATCCCCTCCTTTCGATTCATAGATCAATCTTTCCGTTCAATTTACTTAAGCGGAAATGTAAATACGATTTATTGGTCCTACCTGTTTTATTAAGGCATACCTTTTTGTAGAATTTTCGTATAACCTGAATTTGACTTGTCTTATCTAGTCAAAATAAAATGATAAAACAAATTGCCATTCAAATGGACAACTTTATTGCAACTATTAAGGCTATATTTTTGCTTTTGGTTATTTCGCTTAATTATATCGTAAATATTAACCTAAAATGATTATAAATTAAACAAGCTAATTATTAAAAAATAAAAAACACGACTGACATCTAAACATAGCCTATGTCATTCGGGCTAATGCAAGGAATCTAACAATACCTCTCACATCAAAATCTGTTAAGCCGTTCAGGACTTATGGTGGAATAAAGAAATTACATACATACATACATACATACATACATGAACCCTGAAAACATAACACTCCTTTTTTGGTCAGTCGTGTAAAAATGTCAATCACATCTTCAAAGAGCAGTAATACTTAGCAGCGAAACTAAAAGTAACTAAAATATAGTTTCTTTTAGATCTTCTAGTGAAAACTTTACACTCAACCTTATAGGTACCTAACATAAGTTTATAGTTAATGCATTATCATCATGAAATCTCTTAAGGCGAACACTAACATTCCATATAATCTGTTAATGGTTGCCGTTAATGGAATCAACCAACTTTGAAAGCTATTTCAATGCCAATTAATGGAATTTTCCAACAAACCTTTCAGATTTCGGGATTAGGACGGGGAGCCAACTGGTAGAATTTCCATGTGCCTTTGTATTTAATAGCAGCGAGAGGGGGAGGGGGGTTGTGACGTCACCAAACTATCCAGGGACTTATCCCAGGGACACAGAGTGCAACTACTTTTTCTATGGGAATGAAAACGAACGAGTTCGCTTGAATTTCAATTATTTTGACGTGGAAGGTGTTCTACCGTAAGTTTCTAATTTTGTAATTTTATTTGTGTAAGTATTTATTTTTTGCAGTCAAGTTGATTGGTATAACATTATTTTTAAAAACATCTGTAAATAGAATTCATAAATTGTTATCAGTGTAAACAATTTCTACCAATTCCCAAAATGCAGATAGCCTAGTTTGGGAATTACTGTGACATTTCTTCTGTATTCTACCCTGTATTGTTTCTTAACGACTACTATCTCGGGCATCTCCGTGAGTTTCTATGATGCCTCCCACCAATCGAAATATAGGTTAATTCCTAGCTCGGTGGTAGGTTGCTGATTATGGAGCAAACGGATTTGCCAATATACTATATTGTATATTTAAATACTGTTGTAAGATACTTGCCAATAAATTATTTTTATTTTATTGTATTTTATAGTAGATGAATTGCAATGAGTTTTAGCAGTTTTTTGTTTCTACGCATCTTTGTATAACCGATGCGTTGTATGTGTATGTGACTAAAGATATTTTAAAAACAAGTATCAGTCTAAATCAGCATCAAATCCTTAAATCAGCATAAAACCCTCAAAGTGGTTTACTATTCACTTACCATTTTTTCTAAAAAAAAGTGTCACTCAGTTTTCAAATCAAATAAAAAACACCCGAAACTGCTATCTTCGCATCTAATATTTTTTATTTGCGACATATTCGGCGGCCCCTACATTTATCACTGTCAATGCGGCCATGTATTTTCTTGTCGTTATGTTATTTACATGTTAACTTGCGGTAATATTCGTCGAGGCCGTACGAAATTGTTTGTGTGAATATTTTCGCAGATTTAATAGATGAATAACTATTATTTCTAATTTCCTCTAATGTCAGGAAAGGTATAATCATAATTTGGCTATTTAAACCTGACAGGGTTACTTAGGTATTTTTCATGCAGTTAGGTACGACCCCGTAATGTCTTGCCAAATGTAGATCTCTAGATAAGTTGAGTCGAAATATGAAAAACATTTCGACTTCGAATAAATATTTAATTCATCGGCATGGACGATATTAAATTACTGTTTTTGCCGAAATAAACTCCTAACAGTTTCGTCTTTAGGTTTTACTACTAGTTACTAATGTATCGCATACCGTAAACTGCTGCAACTTATCCAACTATACACAAATTTGCCTATTTCATTTGAATTACGATATATCGCATTCGCTTGCTTTATTCTCGTTTTCTACCATTCTGTAGTAACTATTCATTATTTGGGCAACATATTTTTCATTTTTTATAATTGTAACTCCATTAATACTCTGTCAGTTGTACGACAAAGATCGGTGGGCAGCATTTTTTTTGCGCTATAAAACTTTTGAATTTTAACTATTAAAAAGCTGTGTTTTCGCACAGGATTAACTACCTAAGGTAGGATAATATTGTCTTCTTCTAGTATAAGTAAGGTCTCAATAGCAAGCCATTATGTCTGTTTTCCATTTTAAAATAATTGAGAGTCAAAGTTATGAATAGGTTCCGAGAAAATCGCAAAAACGTCAAATTCCGTGCAAAGTTGCAACAGTTTACGGTATATATAAAATGAAAAACCATCATTTAAAATTTCCTCTATCGATGCGGCCACAAGTCATTTTTATTTTTCATCATTTGAATGGCACGTCTTTTAGATAGGTAAATATCCTACTTATAACGTTGTAGATACTAATATGTATATAAATGCGAAAGTTTGGATGTGAGTTTGTAATTTTGTATTTTTATTACTCAATCAAGCAAAATCTACTGCGAGTAACTTTTCTGAACGGATTTTGATGAAATTTGGAACAGGTAGAAAAATACCGAGATAAGCAAAGTTTCTCTGCGTGATCGAATCAGAAATGAGGAGATCCGCAGGAGAACTAAAGTAACCGACATAGCCCGCAGAATCGAGAAACTTAAGTGGCAGTGGGCGGGGCACATAGCTCGTAGAACAGATAGCCGTTGGGGCAGAAAAGTTCTCGAGTGGGGACCACGAACCAGAAAACGTAGTGTTGGCAGGCCTCCCACTCGGTGGACCGACGACCTGGTGAAGGTCGCGGGATGCGCATGGATGCGGGCAGCGCAGGGCCGGTCGTTGTGGAATTCCTTTGGGGAGGCCTTTGTCCAGCAGTGGACGTCTTTTGGCTGAGAGAGAAGCAAATAGGGTCTTTTTTTTCGTATTTTATCCCGAAGATGCAGCTCGTAGATATAGTATAACAATAAAGTAACTTTTCGCTACGTCAATCCGTTGTCTAGATTTCGACGTAAAAACTTTGATGTAGGTACGTCATTACACAAATAACATATCCCGAATTCCCAATTTAATGTCTGGGGATCAGAGACGTCTGAACGTATCTATCCCGAACGTACATGATAAGCCATCGGTCCCTAGGGAACGACTATGAATGTAGCTGTCAAATTCCCTATTTGATAGGATAATATCCTTCCATTTGTTTATGGCATTTGATTGTCAGGAGATCAGAGGATATCCAAAAAATGTTTTGCAATGATAACGTATGAAATCGTCTAGATTTCATCCAAAACTACAGCTTCATTTTTATGGAAAAATATCATGATCTATATTCTAATTATCTTATGCCATTAATACGCACTTCTACAACAGAAAAAGCCTGCGAGATGAGGATGATTTGAAATTTTTGTGTTACATAAATTGTTTTAATGTCCAGGCATTAGACATAAAACAGCACTCACCTAAAAAGCAGCTGTGTTCTGTTACTTTTATAACATTTTTCTGTGAAATAAAATGAATAATCAACAAATCAATTTTAATTCTAGATGTGAAGCAGTATCCGCGAGTGACTACGTTCAATTCTCCAGCCAAATGATAGAGGCCCAGAGTCACAGACACTGTGGCCAGATGAAAGAGCTGCAAATGACTTCGGAGAAGAACTTCCTCAGAGTGACCTTCAGGTCCAACGACCGCCTTGACGGCACTGGCTTCAAGGCTGACTATCTCTTTCTGAGAGACTCTGAAATGCATAGCATTATCATGCCAGATGTTGATTCTAGTAAGTTTTTCCAAACAGTATTCTAAATAGTACTTAATTCGGCTTCGCCCACGTGAATTTCCCACGGGAACAGTGCTTTTTCCCGGGATGAAAGGTACCCTATGTTCCAGCTATGTGTATGCGAAATTTTAGGAAGATTGGTTCAGTAGATAAAGCGTGAAGAGGTAACAAACAAAGAAACTCACTTTCGCATTTATAATATTAGTTAGGATTAGGATAATGAGCTGTCTGGTTTCGTAATAAAAAAAATCAATCGTCAGCCACTTTAGTTAGTTTCCTTAGAAAAACTAACAGAATAAATACTTATAGTAATGTACAGTGGGCCACAAAAATATAAATATGTACCATTTTCATAGCCATTAAGTACTAGATTCAAAAACAAGAAAATTGCTTTATTTTAAATAAAAATCATTTAATTTATTTTTACATCTCTTATTTAAAATTGAATTACAAGTTTAAACAAGACCGTAAATGTATTACAAATTTTCAACTATGTAAAACTGAACTTGTAAATGAGTTCCCATTTTCATTTGAGGCAATTGTAACTAAAGAAAACGCTGTGTAACAATTAAATTACTTTCTCTGTCAGTCCGTCGCGCGATTCACGAAATAAAATAGGCCTAGAATTAAATTTCGCTTTTATTCTAATGACTCAAAATTAACTTTTTTCGTTCCAACCAATCTTTAAAAGTTTGCAATATTCAAAACTTTTTTACATTTTGTATTCTTCTTTCTTTTTGTGGTTAGCTACCAAAAGGCATCTGGCACCTAATGATAATACAAAGTTGAGAAACCACCAAAAGGCGCCAGACAGTATCTGCTAACTTCTAACGATACAATACTAAGTTTTGGAAGGATGGGTTTTTCTTACTTTTGTTTGTTACATTCACATAAATGATTTTGATTATAGATCAAAATCCAGAATAAGACAGGATAGGGCTTAGCATGATTAAAAATTTCATTAAGAACACTCATCAATTACCATTTTAATGATAAATTTAAATTGAAACATAAAGCATTAACAACATAATCAGTTTTGTAATCCTGCGTCTATAAATTAATACATTTCCATGCATAAAATTTATTTAAATATCTGCCATAACCGCGGTATTAACTGTTTCATTTGCGATTAAACGGCTTTATATTACAAATATTATAATAGTTTCTGTTTGTTTACTTATTTTCCTGAAAATTTTGGATACTTTTCTTGTCACTTCTGCGAATTTGTTGCTAGCTAAAAGCAATATTTCAAAATCTCTCAAAATTTCGAGCATTGTAGACGTTTTGATGATTCTGAACAACTTTTCTAAAGAACATAATAAAATCGAAAAATATAAAATCGAAAAATAAATCGCATTTAACTCATTCGCTCCATCTAAAGTTGTTTAATATCTATGACTAAACTTGTCGTTAATAATGTCCTAGACTTACATTTAATTATTACTTATGCGGTATTCCACGACCTACTGAGATAAGTAATTAGCTATCTCATTAATGAAACATCTCTGTTCCAGGTACCAACATGTCTGCGTCATGGATCATGCTATGTATTTGTCATATCGCGTCGTTTACATTTAGGTAATCCCTGATGTTGATTAACTAAGATTTATTGACTAAATAAATTATCACTGTTGGTATATCTGCTGTTTTATTAATTCAATCGATAAGTCCACTAATGGATTCTACATCTATTAAGTTTAATGGAATTAAGTGAGGAGATTGATGGCTCTATGTTGTGTGTGCGTTTACTAAGCTAATTCACGTAAGTTCATTAGCTTGGTTGGCGCTAAGACCTTGTGTTCTTTGGTCTCAGCTAAATGACTGTTAAGCTTAATCAGAAATGTAATTAAGCTGATTAGCAATCTATATTTATGACTAAACTGATCAGCCTGAAAAATCTGAAGCCAATTATAGCTACTAACTTTCTTTAAATGGAAGATTGCAAGCCCTTGGTTTGTAAAAGTTACGCCTACAAGTAAATCTGTTCTTAGCGGTCGACCACTTTATGATATAAACCTTAGCCTAAACTATTGGCCGCAGAGTGACTTGTAGCCCTAAGAAAATATTCTGTTCGTTATTTGGAGAGATTCAAGTAAGTATGTCAGACGTGTAAGTATGTTTTTTTACGATTTTAGAACCATTATTAGTTATCATCATTTTGAGTACACAGTATTTTTTTAGAAAGCTGTGGTACAGGGCCGAACGAATTGAATAAATGGAAGCAGCTTTCTTAGCGGATGCCTACGTCATAACATCTACCTGCATGCCAAATTTCAGCCCGATCCGTCCAGTGGTTTGGGTTGTGCGTTGATAGATCACTATGGCAGATGGATATATAGATTATATATACAGGGTTATTTTGTAACTATACTGGACAATTTTTTACAATAAGCTCAGTACTTGGAATACAACTACGTCCGAAAGAAATTTATAGTAAAAGAGTAACATAAAATTTCAACTTTCCATACTAAGTCCTATCAGCTGATCGACCAATTTGTACGGGAGCAAAAAATTTTTTTTCATTTTTTGACATAATTTTTTTTGCAAACTTGACCAATTTCATCTACCAAATCTGCTGCAAAAATTTGGCCAATAGTTTCAAAATAACCCTATATAGATATACCTGCTATAATTCACCTATAACTACATATACAACATAGCCATCGATATCTAACTATAGCCATCATCATCATCAATATTTCATAAGCAACCTGAATACACAGCCTGTTAGTCATATGAAAAGATATTTGATATTGTTTGCCATACACAGATATTTCACTGCAGCCATTTCATATTCAGCTCGCACACAGCAAGACGTGGCAGGAGAGAAATGTACTTATATGTGGATTGAAGTTTGTGAATATATTGATATATTCATACAGCTAAAGTGAGGAATAAATGACAAAATTCCCAGGAAGACTCGGAGACTGTAGAGCGTATCACGTACGGAGGAATTGAATTTTGAATTTCGCTCGATGATGCAATTTCTTTGAAGATGAAGATATCTTGGATATTTTTCTAGAGATTGCGTAGGTATGCTGGGTTTATCTAAATAAAATTCTATATTATTTTATAAAAGTATCTATACCTAACCTACAAACTAAAGCAATAGTAGATTGCTTTACTATGGTCGGATAACATCAATAGCACACGAGGTGTTTGCGCTCGGGCGTCTACAGTCCGAGTATGTATATTTCTACTTTCTGTAGTAAGTGAATCAGTTCTATAAATTTTTCTTCCGTTCCTATGGTTCTAACATTGAATGTTCCAATCACCCGTATTCACAGTTTTCTTCCTTTACTTTAGCTAGAGGGTTTAGGAACCCTCTCAAAAACGAAATTTAATTCCATAGATTTTTTTTTCTAAATTTATGACAGTAGCCGATTCCTAAAGGAATTTATTATGTCCTGTTTTCAAAGTTCATTCCCTCCCTAGGGAGAGAATGTTTCATACAAATTCATTCGTACCCTAGGGTACGAATGAATTTGTATGAAACATTCTCTCCCGCGTGATAAGAAGCATTTTCAACCCAATAGGAGGGATCAAATATATACTTCTTTTCGAGTATGAGAAATGAAAATTAATTTTAGTACTCACATTTTTGTTAGCAATGCTGCATTTCAGCGGCAATATTATCAATTACATAAATCTCCAAAAAAGTTACTTCAAGCTGTCTACTGCAATATGCATTCCATTCCACTAGCTGTTGGATGTCGTTTATTGTGTGTTGTTTCTTCAAACCTAAAACTTACATGTTTCTAACACCTCTTAAAACTATTAACAAACCAGAGTCGCGAGTGAACAGTTCTGAGCAACCTGGCCTCACCCTTTGGCAGACCTCATTCAAACTGAAATAAGCATTTGGATACAAATGCAAATTGTACAGAAACTAAGTTTCGCAGTTGAATAATGTAGACTAGTCTCGAGCACTAGCTTGAATGTTAGTAGTTGCTAAACAATTGCTAAATAGGAAAATTACAGGCGTGTAAAATTCACGTGAACGTACAACAATTCAAAGAACAGTTTTGTACATGAACTTTGTAAGTACGTATAATTTTACGGTTTTTGGACTTTTCTCTTACTTTTATTATATGACATTGTTTTGTGCCAAATTTCGTGCTTTTATATCTACGAAAATGACATACCTAAACATTTTCATAGATTCACATCGATAGACTCCGCTACTGAAGTAATGTCAAAAAACTGCAATAAATGTAAAGAAGAATAAGAGGCATGATTCTTCTTCTAAGGGATTCATTTCAGTATTTGGTTCCTGGTTCACGTTCCTGAGAAAAAAATCTAGATGGATAACATGGTAGACAACGAAATTGTTCTATATGGTTCCACTAATCATGCACCGCCATTTAAGTTTATTTCTTTCCGTTGGCTAAAGGTTGCCTGGAAGAGATTGCGCTTGCGATAAGGCCACCTATTGTACGCATTACCTCTATATTAAGGCCAGGTCCAACCCGACATTAGAAATAATTGTAATTTTTCATGAAGAAATTTACCTAATTAGAGTTTAATTACGAAGTGGAAAAATAATACAGGATATAGATTATGATCTCTATTAAGGTTTCAATCGTGTACTTTTTAATAAAAATACATATTTTCGCCTTAATTAATTCATAAAGGCACCGAAAATTTAGAAAATATTTCAGCTTTCAAGTCATGAAACTTAAAATTTTCAGCTATAACATATATATATATATATTTTTATATAATTAGTTTATATATATGCTATATTAAAGTTTAAATCGAGCACTTTTGTTTTAAAACTAATATTTTTAATGATATTTGAGAAATAGTTGCTAAATCGGTACAAAATCTGTTCGATCCTGCCAACGAAAGAAGAACATTGTGTTGTGCAAAAAACTATCTTATTGCAACGCGCACACGCCGCGGTTAAGCGCATATCAATTTTGTTTTTTGCAGCTCAGGTTGGACCTGGTCTTAAGTCAGTATGTTAAAATCCTTAATATTTTGGTGCAATAAAGTAGGTACTTACTTATTCCATTGAAGAACGAACCCCTAAAAATCAGAAACAATACCGCTGTGTCAAGTGCGACAATAAATTATAGAAGCGTTTGGAAGAACTGAGGATTCCTACGGATTGTTTACACGCACTGATGTGGGTGAGCGGATGACGCCTAAGCGGTTTAGTTGGGACGCGGCAATTCTATCGGCCAACCCGACGACAAGAAAACGCTTTTATAGAATTTGGAACGAAATTAATTCCTCTAATACAATGAAAGTATTGTGACTTTGATTAGAAAATGAGAGTTTTTGAACCAATATAGAAATACTTAAACTTACCAACTAGCAGCGCATGCTAGTATTAATCCTAACTAATATTATAAATGCGAAAGTAAATTTGTTTGTTCGTTTATTGGTTTGTTTGTTACCTCTTTACGCTTCATCTACGGAACAAATCATTCTGAAATTTCGCATACACATAGTTAGAAGCTCTGAGAAGGACATAGCGTACCTTTCATCCCGGGAAAAGTACTATTCCTGTGGAAAATTCACGCGGCCAAAGCCGCGGGCAAAAGCTAGTTTTTAATAAAATAAATCAATTTATAGCTACGAATCAAAAAGATTGTGGTAGACCCAAAATTTACCTAGTGAAATGGGATATTAACTGATTTTGCTACATTTGGTAAATAAATTTAGTTTAGTTTGTCTAACCACGAATCAAACTTTAAAAATAAAAATTTGCATCTTGACTAGACCGGGAACCCACTACACAAATAGAGAATGTATGTATCCATAAACACATTCTCTATTTATTCTGTAAATACATGAAACAACAACAAGAACTGGATTGCGATGGCCCAGCATAGAGAAGCTTGGCGTAGACAGAGGGAAGCTTATACCCAGCAGTGGGTAGTAGAAAGCTGACAATGATGATGATGAGCGTGAAATATTAGTTGAAATACGTTTTGTAAAATAGTGTTTGCACTCAACGGCGTAGTTATTTTAATAACACGAAATTGCATTTCAATTGCTCAATAATTGTAAAAGGCTATCAGACAAAATTAATTTTCCAGCTCGATTATTATCAAAACTTCATTACTTTTTACGAGAAACCTTACCTCTGGCTTTGTAATTTACTTTACCCCTGTTTATTTTTCATTTCTTCATAAAACCGAACCTGTATAAGGATCTTCATCATTTTACAACTCTTATCCTACACTCGCCATAAACTGGCGATTGTAATCTGAGATTTAAGGAAACGAATGCTCGTTGGGATTTATTTATTTGATTTCGTTCCGAAAATAATTTATTTTTACTGCCTAAATATGTTTTTTCATTGCCCTTTTGATCTTCAAAATCAGATACTTTTATATCTGGAAGACGCATTTATTTGATTTTATTCAACAAAGGACCTCCAAAGGTGCTTTCCTATTTCAATTTCTATACTAAATTATATTTTAGTTTAAGCTCTAATATCAAGTATTATAATAAACAAAAAGAGTAATTTCTCCAAACATACGCGTATTTTATTTTTGACTAGCTTTCGCCCGCGGCTTCGCCCGCGTGAGTTTCCCACAGGAACAGTGCTTTTTCCCGGAATGAAAGGTACCCTATGTCCTTCTCCGTACTTCCAGCTATGTGTATATGAAATTTCAGGAAGATTGGTTCAGTAGATAAAACGTGAAGAGGTAACAAACAAACAAACAAATCATCAAACAAAGTCACTTTCGCATTTATAATATTAGTTAGGATTTCAATAAATGTTTTAGGATAACTCAATCCAGATACTTTAAGCACTGGATTTCTTTTCTAACCTAACATTTTTCATTGGGAACCTCCACTCCACAGCTCTTGTTACTTGGAAAATAAACGGCCACTAAAGACTTCTTATGGCTTCTAAAGCTATTTGCTTACTATCTCATCGTGTTACTACTCGTCTAATAGTTGTAGGAACCTTTTTGAAATGACCGGGTTTTATAAAAGCGAACAAAATTATAAAAACATCCTTCTTTAAATAAAAAACATGAATATTTTGAAAAGAAAACCTGTAAAATATAATGAACGTGATTTTATTAACTTATTAATATTAATTGTATTCTGCGAGCTACATATTATGTGCATGCCGTGTTCGCTCGTAGTAGGTTGTTATAATTGTTTGAAATTGTATCTTTGTTTATTGTGTACCTTGTAGCAACCAGTTTGCGAACCAATCAATAAAAATAATATATAATGTCACTATAAAGGATACAAATATAAGGATAATATCGAATACGAAACACCTGTTGATTCTCAATCGAAAAAGTGCCCGAAAAGGTAAACAGAAGAAAAAAGCCTCAGCAGGAAATTTACAAGGTTCATTAAACAAAGGTACGGACATACAACCCCATGGAAAACGGTACAAGAGGTAGCCGATTCTCTTTTTCCACTTGATTACTCTGTGTTGCTTTCATAAAAACCTTTTTTTAACAAATTCATCCTTTACAAACATCTTAATTGTGTGATAATTTTTAATGAGACTTATTGTTGTGTTTGTGATAAAATTGTTCAATTTTCTCGTGAAATTTACAGAATAGATCAATCAAACTAAATAAACAGTATTCTCATCTTTATCTTATTACGTATAAATAATAAGTTAAAGTTAATAGTTTCAATAAAATAAACGTACCATCTAATGTCATTGTTAAATTTCAACTCCGTTAGAAAAGTGGAAGTAGCTCTAATTGAATAAACGGACTGACAGGACAGGTGACGTTAAATAAAAGCGAGTAAAAAGCTAATTATTTAAAAAATAAAAAACACGACTGACAACTCACATAGCCTGTGTCACTCGGAGGAATTCAAGGAATCTAAAAATACCTCTCACATCAAAATCTGTTAAGCCGTTCAGGACTTATGGAGGAATAAAGAAACTTACATACATACATGAACCCTGAAAACATAACTCTCCTTTTTTGGTCAGTCGTGTAAAAAGGGCCAGGACAAACTCGGCAAAAGATAAAAACACAGGTGAAATTTCTATTTTGGAAACAGACGAATCTATGGACGGTCCAATGCGATTTTCATTTTCCGCTCGAATTAATTACAGTCGATTTCGTAAAGAATTCACACAATTTTCTCGCATTTTACGTTTCACAAAGCTTTGTCTATTCATCGCTGATTTTTAGGAACGGAAATTAACAGGAGAATTATATTTATTTTTAAATGAGCGTTCTTGGATATATTTAACCTCTGTCTCTTTAGTCGTATTTCCTCATGACTAAGGGTCTTGGTCATTATATGGAATGAAACACACACAACGACTCTCTTGTCAATGTTAATAGAGTGGTTTGCCATTGCCTTCTCCATTTCACACACTAGCAATCATCAACCAGAGTGTAGGTTTCCTCACGATGTTTTCCTTCACCGGAAGCAAGTAGTGGTCGATGAAAACACATAGGTACATGAGTCAGATTGGTTTACAAACTCATGTAGTACGGGCAGGATTCTAACTTGCAGTCACAGGCGGGCGCAGTATATTTAACCTAACATTGAATCTAAAAAAAAAATTAAATTCAATTTGTTCTCTACGTAACTACTCAAAATAGTGATATATTTTGAAGGTTCATGTATTATATTAAGTTCTTATGTATTTTATTAGACATGACTTAAATAAATAAGATATGTTGATACATTGTTTCGTGTTTTTATGCAAAGTAAAGAGTCTTATACCTACGTGTATTAGGGGTTAATTTGAATGAGGTGAATTTACGCATAGATTTCACTTCAAAAACTGTCATCTGGTTTATTTGACAGTTATTATTGACTAGCTTTCGCCCGCGGCTTCGCCCGCGTGAATTTCCCACGGGAACAGTGCTTTTTCCCGGGATGAAAGGTACCCTATGTCTTTCTTCGTACTTCCAGCTATCTGTATGCGAAATTTCAGAAAGATTGGTTGAGTAGATAAAGCGTGAAGAGGTAACAAACATACAAACAAACAAACTCACTTTCGCATTTATAATATTACTAGCTTTTGCCCGCGGCTTCGCCCGCGTGATTTTCCCACGGGAACAGTGCTTTTTCCCGGGATAAAAAGTGTAGTGTGTAAAGTGCCTATGTGCTATTCCAGGTCATTATCTACCTCTGTACCAAATTTCATCGAAATCCGTCCAGTAGATTTTGCGTGATTGAGTAACAAACATCCTCACAAACTCACAAACTCACAAATTCACAAACTCACAAACTCACATCCAAACTTTCGCATTTATAATATTATTATTATTATTATATTATTAGTTAGGATTATTTTTTGCGAGCTAATAACCATCGTATTCACTAGAATTTTAAATTAAAAGTAGGTACGTATTTATTAGAATTTAGAATTATTATGAATATTTATAATCTTTTTAATCCAAAAAATCATGAAATTATTTATTTTCACGAAAACTAGTCTAAGGTATTTTTTATGTAAAAAGAATAATATTCATTTAGCTTCAAGGAATTCCAGTAAGTAGTTTAGTTATTTATTAGTTTTCCTTAGTTTTTATGATGTAGGTATCCTGATTCTGCGGATCAGCAGTCAACACAAAACGTTGTAATTGTAACCCCCGGTTTCCCTCCCCAGGTGTTACATACGGACATAAGACTTAATTTTCTTTTGTACGACGTAATCCCGCGCAAAATGCTTTTCCGGAAGAAAATTACAGACGTTGCGAACCACGGAAAAGAAAATCTATTGCATGTTCCGAACAAGTATTAAGTTCTTCATAAAAAAGTGTGGTGATTTTTATGATCGATGTATTTATTTATTACGAATATTTATGATTATAATATATACAATTTAGTATTAGGTACAATTTTTCATATCCCTGGCTTGACCCTGTGGTCAAGAGAGGAAACTTCAAGTCCAGGTACGGTGTGCACCGCCTTTCTTTTCATCCCAAAACCCCAAGCGACCTAAAACTCAAACCGCATCATCGAACATTCTAATCTTTTTAGAGTTTTTCCGCAGCGCATTGTTTTTTTTTTTATGAGGCTTTCTAACTAATTGTTCATTCCATTATGTTATCACCTACATCAAAATTTCAATTAATTTTAGAATACGACTATAAACGAGTATCTGTAATCAGACTAATGGAACAAATGAAATCAAACATGCGGGTAGGCCGAGCAAGTTTATAAAACCATGGCAAACAATACAAAACTACCCGCATGCGAAACTTTTTCCGACTGTTCGCTAGGGACGAACTACTTGCGAAACTTATTAATGAAGGGCACGCTCACTTTTGTTGTTAGGTTAAGCGTAGCTAACGGTAATTGTCTTAATTTATTTTACGTGCCACCATTTTGATTTTTGTGCATTTTTCACCTTTGAAAATAAATTCAGTTGACTGCATAGAGTAACAAGGACTTCCGCGCGCGCCACGGTGTCCGTGTTGTTCGATGGTTGTCTATGATACATTTTCGTATATGCAGTCCGTGAACCGGATATATTTTTTGTAATCGTTAGAATATTGATTAAAAACTAATGATGTACTTAGTAAAGTGTAAGTTAGTGGTAAAAACTGTTTTGGGCTATGTACGACCTTGTATTTATTCGACTATATGTACTAAACTGTGCCTATAGTTTTTTTCAAATAAAATAAAATAAAAAATAAATAAAATAAAATCAACGAACCGTCGAAAAAATCCGCTAATGAGACTTCTAGTATCTAGATTAATTAGTATCTGGATAACTCTTAGAAACTGACGATAATATAATTGCTATTTGTCATAATGATGTAACTTTTTAAGGCAGGCGGCCTAAATAGTTAATCTTTCAGTAAGACGCTTGCAAAAGCTAATGAAACTAAAAGTTTCTTGGTTAAAACTGAAATATTTTGCTTATTCTGCTGATGTTGTCTATACAGAGGTCGTAGTCTGCCCCGAGACAATACTGTCAAATATTAGCTCAAATTATCCTCTGAGTCACGTAGAGACATAATGGAGCATGAGTTTTGTGTTTGTATTACTCTGGCTCACTATGAGGTAAAGTTCTCGGGTGTACTAAAATGTTTTATTAAAATGCTGAAATTAAACGGTCTTTTGGTGGATTTGGTAATACTAGCTGCGTCTTGGGGGTCTGCTCACAAAGAGTAAGTATTCTATACGTTATCCAGTTCCATTCCTTCTTGTTCAAAACAAGTTTATAAAAAACACAATACATATTATACAGGGTTATTTTTAATAAACTAATAACCTTTCTAAGGGTGAAAGTACTCATAAATAAGAACATCCTTTTAAATAGTACCGACTCTGAAATCTCAAAAAAAAAATATCAGCTGGTCCATACATTTTGGGCAAGTAGGTATTGCAAAATGTATGGAACACCTGATTTTTTTTTTGAGATTTCAGAGTCGGTCCCATACAAAAAGATGTTCATATTTATGGGTACTTTCACCCCTAGGAAGGTTATTAGTTTATTACAAATAACCCTCTATAAATACGTTCTAACTTTTCAGTTAATTAAAGGTAATTATTATATTATTGTAACAAAAAAAATTGGGATGCACTTATTTATGTCAGAGAAATGTCAATTAAAAGTGAGAGAGCGTCCCTGCCTATGCATAAATAAATATTCAGCATAGTTTTCAAATTAAATACACAAACCATTTGACACTGGTAGTTCAAGATCACGTTCATTTCAAGATTTTTCCCAAAAAAATATATGGGTAGGTACAAATTAATGGAACAGAAAACTATGCCCACGTCCACAGTAAACTTCTAAATAGAACTAACAAAGTTTTCATAGACGTATAAACCCACAATATTGACTTACGTAACCGGACCGGCCAAGAGTAAACAAGTCTTTAGGAGAGGAGACGTCAACAATTTTATTCGGATGAATAAATGTATTAGCGAAAATAATGGAGGAACCAAGTGATTCTGTACTAGGTATTATGAATAAAAGGCATTCAAGGCAAATTAATAAGTAGATAATATTGATATTTTTCTGAGAAATTCTGTTCGTGTTGTTAATTAGGTATAAGCCTTCTTTTAGTTATAAGATAGGAATTATTAACATAATTACTGTCTAGCCTATTCACCAGCTAAAGGAATATCCACGCGGCAGGGTCCCTAACCAAATAAACAAAATCTGGGTCAAATATCTTCTGCGGGGCATAGCTTTTTTGCATCAGATAAAATAAGTTCAAGAAGTTCTTGAATATCCGCGGAACCCTATTTTAGTTACACTAGCACCTACCCTAGTTCGTTCTAAAATAAAAACTCCCTGACCGCGGTCATTTTCAGTGTTTTAAGTGCTTCTTTTATGCCTCAGGTTGTTTACTTTGGGATGAATTTTGTCTTTTCAACAGCTCGACATGGCTCTACTATGAATCTCGTTCAATAAGATGTTGGGTAAATATGCAAAAATTATTCAACGCAAAGGGCTCTCTTATGCTTCAAGCTGTATTTTAAATCCGATATATGTAAATGGGAATCGAACACACAACTTCCTGAGTGGACAACGTAATATACCTATACTTTGATTTAGCTGCGTGTAGGAGTTCTTATCTTAAAGCCACTTTCGGAATAAAGTACCCGCGGAATACTTATAAAAGTAGGTATGGGTAATAGAACATAATAATATTCCTTATTTAATAATATTTTCTCTACTTATCAAAAACAAAAATCAAAAAGAATTATTTCAAGGCCCATTCGCTAGATCCAGTTACAGAAATTACCGCATTAAAACAAACGCTCTAATTATGCAGGTTAGATTGGTTGTTCGTGGTTATGCATATTGAATCCTACTGGAGAAAGGAACCTCCAGTGTTCTGTATCTTTATCAGTGCAGCCTGGCGGTCGATTCTATAGTGCACATTTACATGCATATAAAAAAGCAATACTATTGATATACCTACTATACTAAGTATATCTCCATTCCATCAGAGCCCACTATTCAGCTAAGCGTGGCCTTCGAGTCTTACCTCTTGGCTCTGTCTACCCCGTAAGGGATAAAGACGTGATTCTATGTATGTATGTAATACTATTGAAAATAGGACAACATTTTAATTAGGTCACTCATGCGTAAAAGAATCACATCTGTAACGAAAAACAACTCACATTTTTGAGCTATGTTTGGAGTATACCTACCAAAACGAAAAAAAATAAAAAATATCAATTCTTGTCCTTATGACGTCACATGTGGAAAATGGACTTTCCCAAAAAGTTTCATCTAACCTAACCTAACTCAGGAGAATAAACTCAAGCTGAAGAGTCGCAATATTACCTATCATATTTTTATCAATTCTAATACTACCATAACCGGTCACCTAAGCACTGTAATGAATAACGATAGCAGAACCAGTGTACGACACCCTAGTTTGGTCGTGGTGTCGCACTAAGCGATAAAGACGACATAATAGAAATTTCAATATGATCGTGACGTCGACTCACTCACATGTAAAGTTTAATTTCCTGCTAGCTTAAAGCTTTGTCTCGTTGCTTATTGAATTGAGATCACTGCACATTCAAGCCTTCTAGTGCAACTCGAAGATTTTACTGCTGTGTTCTATATTGTTTCATTTAAATTCATAAAACAATAAAGTAGATTTAGTAAACAGATATAGTATTTGCTTGTATACAGTGACGTCACTTTTTTTAAGCGTCAAAAATCATTTCTAATTATATATTCAGTAATTCCTAACAGTATCTAAACTCCGTTTTTTCTTACTTGCCCTATTATGTAAACAATCTTCACAGTACATTTTATTGAATTTTGTTGAAAATAAACCAACGAGTTCAAACCTAAACATTCTAAAGTAAAACATTTATTAACCACGAAAGTAATTTCCTAAAGTCAATTTTAAATTTTACTATAGATATACCATGTATTGTTGTAAAATCGTCGGGTTATTCCCAAAGTACACCAAAAAATGTTTCCAAACTACTCCATGAAAAAAATAATATTTTAAATTAAGTTTCATTCTACTCCGCGGTAATATTAAAATGTTCTCAAAGTACTCCACGCGATTTTAATATCAAAACGCATTAATTAGAATAAAAAGTGTAGCTGACGTATAGTACAGTTAGGCTCAAAAGCTTTGCAACAATATTTTTATGTATAAAGAAAATTTTAAATAAAAGACTTTACAATTCAATAATCAACATTTGTATATCAACATTTATATTAAAAAATAAACAATCAAAAACATTTTCATAAATGAGCTTTTTTTACATATTTTCCACCAAAGAGATTCATGATTATTATATGTATGTAGGAATTCGGCTTGAGAGAAACTCAAGAAGTACTTAATTGATAAAATTACATTTTTGAAAAAACTTAAAATATTTACATAAAAAGAAACATCTAATTTCCATCTTAGCAGCTAGGTTGCGACTCACATTCGTTCGTACATCCATTATAACAAGCTTACATTTTCAATTCAAACTTGCTTTCAACTTTTTTCTCTTTAATTTTGAACTTATTCGGAACTTTAATCAGAACTATATTGTTTGAACGATTTTGTGACTGACTGTACATAGTGAAATATTTTATAATAATTTAGATGGAGAAGTTTGAGAATTGATATCAAATAATCTGCGGAGTACATTGAGAATAAATCAAAATACCTATGGAGTAGATTGGGAACAAAATAATAAGTATTTTTTAATAATAATAATTTCGTGGAGTAACTTGGGAACTCATGTATGAGATTCTTATCTTTTTAGAACAAAAGAATGGAGTACTTTGGGAACAACCCAAATCGTCGTCAAGCCGTTTTAAGAAAAAAAATGCGTAAAAAGAATGTAACAGTTTTATAAATTCGCCTCAACAACATATTTTTCTATCGTTGTATGTTAAGTTGTATTATGCTAAAAATATCTTGTAAACACGTGTATGAGTATGAATGAACGTGGTAACATGAGCCGGTTGACACGTTGAGTTTAATTTCCTGTTCCTGTACCTTACTCTATGTCTCGGTTATGTAAATGGAGTTCTTGACTATCGTCTCTAGTTATAACTGCCACTGTGGTTTACCTTTTATCTGGTGGTCGTAGCTTCGAATCCCACAGGAAGTTAAAAGCTATAATATAAACCTACCTTTCTACCTACCTAGTTATTATTTAATCTGCATTATAACACTCCATTCCACCAATAAGCGCACAAGCGAGTTTCGATGACTCTCGACTTCCCCGTTAGGGTTAGAGCTATGAGCTACTCGCTCTGGCGAGTGAGGTCTATCAAATAGTACAATACCGTCATCAGTTGTCAAATTCAAATGAAAGTATGGTAACATCTGGTAGTACCCATCTATGGTAGTACTATAGATAAAGAAGTTAGGTAGTACCTAAGTAGAAAATGTATTCCAAGGTGCCTAGAATTCGCAGTTTTGTCTAACGCCATCTATACGATGATGTTACCAAGTGTAAAGGTAGGCACGACCAGACGCTTCTCCTCTGACAAGAGCTTCCATATTTTTTGTGTAGATTTGAACATTATATAGTTTTCCCATCACGATGTTATAAAAAATAAGGATGTGTTATACATGGTTGGAATATCCTTAGGTCCACATAGGTGTTCCGCGGGTAACTTTCTGAACTCCTATCCTTACCATAAGGACAGTATGTTATAAGTAGTTATGTCGTTCGTTTGAACGAATTTTGATATATTTTTCTTGTGAGGTGAGAAAAAAGGCAAAATAAATAATAAAATTAATTTATTCCACAAAAATTATTAACAGATTTAATGACACAATTATATTACATTGGCTAAGTTTGCACAATTACTTAAAACATTTTACTCTTTACAAAATAATATACAGAGAATTAGGTAACAAACACATTTTCTTAGCCAATACCTTGTAATAAATATCAATTAGTTCTCTTTTGTTCGAATATTATTTGGCACAATAAATCTTGGAATTTGATGCGATACATGAGCATTCTTATTATACAATATTGGTAGTTAAGTACAAAACACACTATTATACATTTGCACACTAATTACAAATTGTTAATAGTAACTGGCACAAAATTCGTACAAAAATATGAAAAAAAAATCTAAAATACTCAGGGTATTCTTATAAAATTTTATAAAATACTCGAAATAGTTCATCAAATCGAGAAAAGAAAATTCAGTGCATACTTTTTATAAAAATATTTTTATATTTATACAAAGTTCATGCTTTGTACCTGTTTCAGTTCAGGTACCTTCATAAATATTATGTACACTAAAGTGTAATGCCTCCATTATTTACAAACAAAATTAAATTATTATGCACAATCGATCAATACGAGACTAGCCATCGCTAAGTGTACAGTTAAGTACAACATTATAACTAAAATTCGATATATTCTCCTCAATTCAGTCGAGTGAGCAAAGATATCTAAAAATAAACATTCGTTGAACACAATTATATTATGCTAACATACATCAAAGGACGGAATGTGGTATATATCACTTTAGTTTTCCTGTTGAGCTTATAGATGCCAAGATGAGACATCAAGACTACTAGAATTTCCTATTGGAAATTAAATTGACCATAGTCTGTTGCAAAAGGACAAAGCAAAGCCGCGACATTTCAAACATCTTCGTCCTTTAGCTAAAATATGCCTAAAAAATTGTATTTTTATACAATGTTACGTTCCTCGTGTTACGTGTTGAGGCTAATAAATTGTTTGACCCATCAATTTAATAGGATAAGATCCCAAATTCTTCTATCAAGAAGTTTTACCAGGTCAGATGAGAAAAAAGGTAATCTATCTTCATAACCCAAATTGTGTACAAGTGATACGTTAATATGTTAGACACAATTTCATGCTACACAACATAGAACAGTTCGAATATTGCACTCTCATCGCACTTGCAGAAATGTCAAAATTTCCCCAAAACTTGCGATAAGGAATCATGATTCCAGCTAGACTGGTCTATTGTCTATGGCAAATAGGGAAGACATTTGCATTGGTTAGTTAAAAAAAACTCACAGATGTCTTAAATCGAAAATTCGGTTAGTTCTGAAGACAGTTATCGGTTCCACTTCAGCTTAATCAAATTTAAATATTATTACTTTCTTGCTGATTCATCAGTGTTGGTATACGTGAAATAAATAGTAGATTTTACAACAAGTGCACAAAACGAATCATTTTTAACCGAGACTTTTAGCAGCCCGAGCCGAAGGCGAGGGCTGATAGTAATGTCGAGGATAAAAATCGTTTTGTGGACGAGTTATAAACTCTGCTTTTCACTTCGATTGCGAGGAAATAAATCAAATTGAAGAAATTAATAAACGCACGAAAAAACAAAGAGCTGTTACACGCCGCTTTATTTTTTTAATCTTACGACATTGATAGGCTTGGGCTGCACACCATACAGCCTACTATAAAATTAATTATGTAATAATATTTTTCTTAAATTAATTAAATAACATACCGTATTTGAATTTAAATTTTAATATTTTTTATGTCTTAAAAACACGTAAAGCAAATAAATTAAAAGTAAATATTATAAAATGACAAATTCTGTCTATGAACTTTTTATCGTGTTTGGCTGCATGGCTCATTATCTTTGCCTTTATATAGAAACATTTATGAGTAGATACGTTAATGCCCTTGTGCACAAAATTCGATTTTGTGCAGCCTATATCCTGCACAAATAAGCACTTTCAGAGCATGAGAAGTGAAAATCATATTTATCAGCATTTACATTGACATTTCCATATCTAGTCTTCTAGAAATAAATAACCTGCTTTGACCATCAAGTCCGCAAGTATATTCACAGTTACCTAGACGAAAGATTATTATTCAAGTTATTTACATTTTTACACATAAATCTAGTCTATAGTTCAGTCGTGGTCTCCACAGGGGATTGGTCGTAGGGGTAGCCATTAAAGTTTCTCTTGCCGAAGGTAACATTGTCGTTATCTGACGCCCTGTAACAATAATAAACATTATAAAAACTGAACTGCAATTTTACCTACAGAAAAAAATACTTATAAGAATAACTATTTTCATATTTTCAGGTCTGTTTTTATGAGACTACAACTGCCAAAGTTAAAGCTGTGACTATTATCTGTTTTTACACGACTGACCAAAAATGGAGTGTTATGTTTTCAGGGTTCATGTATGTAAGTGTGTATGTATGTAAGTTTCTATATTCCGCCATAAGTCCTGAACCAAACGAAATGGGAAATGGCAAGACAAATGAAGAAGAAGTCTTAACGGCTGAACAGATTTTTATGTGAGAGGTATTGTTAGATTCCTTGCATTCCTCCGAGTGACATAGACTATGTAAGCTGTCAGTCGTGTTTTTTATTTTTAAATAATTAGCTTGTTAACGACCATTTCTAGGACTTTATTATATCAGACCGTGGTATTAGTAATTTAGCCGGGTGTAAAAACTATAATAGGTGTTAATGTTTTGACCATTTGATTTTCGCAGTCAAACTGGTTTTAACTAACGTTTTCAGTTTTAAGTAGTTTGATTAATTTTCTTAGACAAAAGTGAGATTATCGATCAAAACTTATAAAATGTTAAGGAGCTTAAAAATAATAAAATGCAAATCATTAAAATTTACCTTTGCAAACCAGGTATCTCATCATACGCCATAATCGGTTCGGGCGTTTTTTTCTTATGATTATTCCCTCCATTGATTTTCCTTCCCAGCGTGGTAGCGAGTAGTCCGCCACCGATATTATTATTGTTCACTCTGGGTAAAGTTCCTAATGCGTTGTTCAATGCGTGGTTATTGGGTCCTCTTCGATTGAGGGTCTGTGTGTTGCGCGCAATGGTTGCGTTGTTGGCGTTAGTGTCGAAGCCCATTTGGTTGTTGTTGAGGGTGTTGTGTGTTGTGTTGTCGTTGACGCTCGAAGCGCGGGCGGTGGTCGCTGTTTCCGATAGCGTTGGACTGCGTTCGCCTGCAATTTGTAGGAATATTTATACATTAAAATCTCAATACTAACATTTATACATTAAAATCTAATTAATATAACTTTTTAAATAATTGACTAATTAACTTTATAAATCTGATAGATGAATGTATTTGCATGGTATTTAAAAGCAGAACATATATTAGCACCTACTGATTTACTGTAACATCTTTTACTACCATGTTTTATGGCAAATAAATGAATTATGAATACTTAGGCAGGCACACGGTTACAATGGATTTTTAAATGAAAAACAATACATTTACATTAGTAAAATTTGATATTATACTGACCATTGTCTTTGGATAAGTATTGCACACTGTGGATGTTGAAGGCGTGGTTATTTGGACTGAAATCCAGCTGTAGATCGGCGTCGTCCACAGCCATATTTAGCACCTATAAAAAATGCAAGAAAAATATTTCAGATTTCACGTTTGTAACACTCACGTTACGCTACCCTTCAAAATCACAGTCAAAATTTTTTCAACATGCTGTGGGTCTAAAAAGGCCACTTTGACAAATCAGAATATGATCTATTTGCCATTTCCTAAATATTTAAAAATGAACCTTATATATATATTTTTTATTAGAGATTTGAGTGCGTTTGACCTCAATCTTGCCTAATGGGAGGCATAGATGAGGTCTAGGGTGGTACACGCAAACTCAAAGTATGCCTATTCACTCTTGCCTTGAAAACCCCTAAATTATATTTTTCGGGAAACAGCGACGCGGGGAGAGAATTCCATACTTTAGCGGTTCGCAAGATAAAGCAGGAGGCGAACCGAGAGGTGCGGTGAGCTGGAATATCAACCACATGGATGGAATCCCTGTCCACGCCGAGTCGTCCGATGGTGGAATGGTGCAGAGAGAATTAATTCGTGTAATTCCTGTGCGCACTCTCTTTATATGGCCACTTATAAACACGCTACACAAGTAACGCAATAATGCCAACGAGAACAACGTGCAACTTGTCACCGACGCTCTCCGTCGTACAACCAGTCTTCCGAAATTCCTATATTGGCTATTAGCCTGCATAGTCGGTCTATTGTGATCAACCGGTTGCGGCTAGTCGACCATACTCTCTTATGCATACTATGAGTATAAGTATGAGAGTTTCGTTCGGACGTTTTTGTATCGACATTTACTTAGGGTGTGTGTACTGCTGGATGTCAAAGTCAATTGTTTTTTTATTTAAATTGGCTTTAAAATAGCACTTTTTGATAGTCATATACTAAACGAATAAACTATAATATATATAATAGAATAGATAGAGATTAAAGTCAGAAAATAACTTAAAGCTAAGGTTAAATTAACGTCAGAAAATGACTTAAAGCTTAAGTTCTGCCGCCTCTAAAGCGCAAGTGGAGAAGAGAGGCGGCGTAACAAACTCTACTGCTGCATTTTCTCCAAAGACGTCACTTTACAACATATGATGGCTTGCTCTTTGTGCTTGTATCTGGTATTGGTATCGGCAACTAGGACCGCAAGTGTACCTGAGTCTCGTAGCGCGGCGCCGGCTCGTCCTCGCTGTATCTGGTATTGGTATCGGCACGTAGGACCGTAGTGTACCTGAGTCTCGTAGCGCGGCGCCGGCTCGTCCTCGCTGTATCTGGTATTGGTATCGGCAAGTAGGACCGTAGTGTACCTGAGTCTCGTAGCGCGGCGCCGGCTCGTCCTCGCTGTATCTGGTATTGGTATCGGCAAGTAGGACCGTAGTGTCTCTGTAGCGCGGCGCCGGCTCGTCCTCGCTGTATCTGGTATTGGTATCGGCAAGTAGGACCGTAGTGTACCTGAGTCTCGTAGCGCGGCGCCGGCTCGTCCTCGCTGTATCTGGTATTGGTATCGGCAAGTAGGACCGTAGTGTACCTGAGTCTCGTAGTATCGCGGCGCCGGCTCGTCCTCGCTGTATCTGGTATTGGTATCGGCAAGTAGGACTGTATCTGGTATTGGTATGTGCCCTGAGTCTCGTAGCGCGGCGCCGGCTCGTCCTCGCTGTATCTGGTATTGGTATCGGCAAGTAGGACCGTAGTGTACCTGAGTCTCGTAGCGCGGCGCCGGCTCGTCCTCGCTGTATCTGGTATTGGTATCGGCAAGTAGGACCGTAGTGTACCTGAGTCTCGTAGCGCGGCGCCGGCTCGTCCTCGCTGTATCTGGTATTGGTATCGGCAAGTAGGACCGTAGTGTACCTGAGTCTCGTAGCGCGGCGCCGGCTCGTCCTCGCTGTATCTGGTATTGGTATCGGCAAGTAGGACCGTAGTGTACCTGAGTCTCGTAGCGCGGCGCCGGCTCGTCCTCGCTGTATCTGGTATTGGTATCGGCAAGTAGGACCGTAGTGTACCTGAGTCTCGTAGCGCGGCGCCGGCTCGTCCTCGCTGTATCTGGTATTGGTATCGGCAAGTAGGACCGTAATGTGTACCTGAGTCTCGTAGCGCGGCGCCGGCTCGTCCTCGCTGTATCTGGTATTGGTATCGGCAAGTAGGACCGTAGTGTACCTGAGTCTCGTAGCGCGGCGCCGGCTCGTCCTCGCTGTATCTGGTATTGGTATCGGCAAGTAGGACCGTAGTGTACCTGAGTCTCGTAGCGCGGCGCCGGCTCGTCCTCGCTGTATCTGGTATTGGTATCGGCAAGTAGGACCGTAGTGTACCTGAGTCTCGTAGCGCGGCGCCGGCTCGTCCTCGCTGTATCTGGTATTGGTATCGGCAAGTAGGACCGTAGTGTACCTGAGTCTCGTAGCGCGGCGCCGGCTCGTCCTCGCTGTATCTGGTATTGGTATCGGCAAGTAGGACCGTAGTGTACCTGAGTCTCGTAGCGCGGCGCCGGCTCGTCCTCGCTGTATCTGGTATTGGTATCGGCAAGTAGGACCGTAGTGTACCTGAGTCTCGTAGCGCGGCGCCGGCTCGTCCTCGCTGTATCTGGTATTGGTATCGGCAAGTAGGACCGTAGTGTACCTGAGTCTCGTAGCGCGGCGCCGGCTCGTCCTCGCTGTATCTGGTATTGGTATCGGCAAGTAGGACCGTAGTGTACCTGAGTCTCGTAGCGCGGCGCCGGCTCGTCCTCGCTGTATCTGGTATTGGTATCGGCAAGTAGGACCGTAGTGTACCTGAGTCTCGTAGCGCGGCGCCGGCTCGTCCTCGCTGTATCTGGTATTGGTATCGGCAAGTAGGACCGTAGTGTACCTGAGTCTCGTAGCGCGGCGCCGGCTCGTCCTCGCTGTATCTGGTATTGGTATCGGCAAGTAGGACCGTAGTGTACCTGAGTCTCGTAGCGCGGCGCCGGCTCGTCCTCGCTGTATCTGGTATTGGTATCGGCAAGTAGGACCGTAGTGTACCTGAGTCTCGTAGCGCGGCGCCGGCTCGTCCTCGCTGTATCTGGTATTGGTATCGGCAAGTAGGACCGTAGTGTACCTGAGTCTCGTAGCGCGGCGCCGGCTCGTCCTCGCTGTATCTGGTATTGGTATCGGCAAGTAGGACCGTAGTGTACCTGAGTCTCGTAGCGCGGCGCCGGCTCGTCCTCGCTGTATCTGGTATTGGTATCGGCAAGTAGGACCGTAGTGTACCTGAGTCTCGTAGCGCGGCGCCGGCTCGTCCTCGCTGTATCTGGTATTGGTATCGGCAAGTAGGACCGTAGTGTACCTGAGTCTCGTAGCGCGGCGCCGGCTCGTCCTCGCTGTATCTGGTATTGGTATCGGCAAGTAGGACCGTAGTGTACCTGAGTCTCGTAGCGCGGCGCCGGCTCGTCCTCGCTGTATCTGGTATTGGTATCGGCAAGTAGGACCGTAGTGTACCTGAGTCTCGTAGCGCGGCGCCGGCTCGTCCTCGCTGTATCTGGTATTGGTATCGGCAAGTAGGACCGTAGTGTACCTGAGTCTCGTAGCGCGGCGCCGGCTCGTCCTCGCTGTATCTGGTATTGGTATCGGCAAGTAGGACCGTAGTGTACCTGAGTCTCGTAGCGCGGCGCCGGCTCGTCCTCGCTGTATCTGGTATTGGTATCGGCAAGTAGGACCGTAGTGTACCTGAGTCTCGTAGCGCGGCGCCGGCTCGTCCTCGCTGTATCTGGTATTGGTATCGGCAAGTAGGACCGTAGTGTACCTGAGTCTCGTAGCGCGGCGCCGGCTCGTCCTCGCTGTATCTGGTATTGGTATCGGCAAGTAGGACCGTAGTGTACCTGAGTCTCGTAGCGCGGCGCCGGCTCGTCCTCGCTGTATCTGGTATTGGTATCGGCAAGTAGGACCGTAGTGTACCTGAGTCTCGTAGCGCGGCGCCGGCTCGTCCTCGCTGTATCTGGTATTGGTATCGGCAAGTAGGACCGTAGTGTACCTGAGTCTCGTAGCGCGGCGCCGGCTCGTCCTCGCTGTATCTGGTATTGGTATCGGCAAGTAGGACCGTAGTGTACCTGAGTCTCGTAGCGCGGCGCCGGCTCGTCCTCGCTGTATCTGGTATTGGTATCGGCAAGTAGGACCGTAGTGTACCTGAGTCTCGTAGCGCGGCGCCGGCTCGTCCTCGCTGTATCTGGTATTGGTATCGGCAAGTAGGACCGTAGTGTACCTGAGTCTCGTAGCGCGGCGCCGGCTCGTCCTCGCTGTATCTGGTATTGGTATCGGCAAGTAGGACCGTAGTGTACCTGAGTCTCGTAGCGCGGCGCCGGCTCGTCCTCGCTGTATCTGGTATTGGTATCGGCAAGTAGGACCGTAGTGTACCTGAGTCTCGTAGCGCGGCGCCGGCTCGTCCTCGCTGTATCTGGTATTGGTATCGGCAAGTAGGACCGTAGTGTACCTGAGTCTCGTAGCGCGGCGCCGGCTCGTCCTCGCTGTATCTGGTATTGGTATCGGCAAGTAGGACCGTAGTGTACCTGAGTCTCGTAGCGCGGCGCCGGCTCGTCCTCGCTGTATCTGGTATTGGTATCGGCAAGTAGGACCGTAGTGTACCTGAGTCTCGTAGCGCGGCGCCGGCTCGTCCTCGCTGTATCTGGTATTGGTATCGGCAAGTAGGACCGTAGTGTACCTGAGTCTCGTAGCGCGGCGCCGGCTCGTCCTCGCTGTATCTGGTATTGGTATCGGCAAGTAGGACCGTAGTGTACCTGAGTCTCGTAGCGCGGCGCCGGCTCGTCCTCGCTGTATCTGGTATTGGTATCGGCAAGTAGGACCGTAGTGTACCTGAGTCTCGTAGCGCGGCGCCGGCTCGTCCTCGCTGTATCTGGTATTGGTATCGGCAAGTAGGACCGTAGTGTACCTGAGTCTCGTAGCGCGGCGCCGGCTCGTCCTCGCTGTATCTGGTATTGGTATCGGCAAGTAGGACCGTAGTGTACCTGAGTCTCGTAGCGCGGCGCCGGCTCGTCCTCGCTGTATCTGGTATTGGTATCGGCAAGTAGGACCGTAGTGTACCTGAGTCTCGTAGCGCGGCGCCGGCTCGTCCTCGCTGTATCTGGTATTGGTATCGGCAAGTAGGACCGTAGTGTACCTGAGTCTCGTAGCGCGGCGCCGGCTCGTCCTCGCTGTATCTGGTATTGGTATCGGCAAGTAGGACCGTAGTGTACCTGAGTCTCGTAGCGCGGCGCCGGCTCGTCCTCGCTGTATCTGGTATTGGTATCGGCAAGTAGGACCGTAGTGTACCTGAGTCTCGTAGCGCGGCGCCGGCTCGTCCTCGCTGTATCTGGTATTGGTATCGGCAAGTAGGACCGTAGTGTACCTGAGTCTCGTAGCGCGGCGCCGGCTCGTCCTCGCTGTATCTGGTATTGGTATCGGCAAGTAGGACCGTAGTGTACCTGAGTCTCGTAGCGCGGCGCCGGCTCGTCCTCGCTGTATCTGGTATTGGTATCGGCAAGTAGGACCGTAGTGTACCTGAGTCTCGTAGCGCGGCGCCGGCTCGTCCTCGCTGTATCTGGTATTGGTATCGGCAAGTAGGACCGTAGTGTACCTGAGTCTCGTAGCGCGGCGCCGGCTCGTCCTCGCTGTATCTGGTATTGGTATCGGCAAGTAGGACCGTAGTGTACCTGAGTCTCGTAGCGCGGCGCCGGCTCGTCCTCGCTGTATCTGGTATTGGTATCGGCAAGTAGGACCGTAGTGTACCTGAGTCTCGTAGCGCGGCGCCGGCTCGTCCTCGCTGTATCTGGTATTGGTATCGGCAAGTAGGACCGTAGTGTACCTGAGTCTCGTAGCGCGGCGCCGGCTCGTCCTCGCTGTATCTGGTATTGGTATCGGCAAGTAGGACCGTAGTGTACCTGAGTCTCGTAGCGCGGCGCCGGCTCGTCCTCGCTGTATCTGGTATTGGTATCGGCAACTAGGACCGTAGTGTACCTGAGTCTCGTAGCGCGGCGCCGGCTCGTCCTCGCTGTATCTGGTATTGGTATCGGCAACTAGGACCGTAGTGTACCTGAGTCTCGTAGCGCGGCGCCGGCTCGTCCTCGCTGTATCTGGTATTGGTATCGGCAAGTAGGACCGTAGTGTACCTGAGTCTCGTAGCGCGGCGCCGGCTCGTCCTCGCTGTATCTGGTATTGGTATCGGCAAGTAGGACCGTAGTGTACCTGAGTCTCGTAGCGCGGCGCCGGCTCGTCCTCGCTGTATCTGGTATTGGTATCGGCAACTAGGACCGTAGTGTACCTGAGTCTCGTAGCGCGGCGCCGGCTCGTCCTCGCTGTATCTGGTATTGGTATCGGCAACTAGGACCGTAGTGTACCTGAGTCTCGTAGCGCGGCGCCGGCTCGTCCTCGCTGTATCTGGTATTGGTATCGGCAAGTAGGACCGTAGTGTACCTGAGTCTCGTAGCGCGGCGCCGGCTCGTCCTCGCTGTATCTGGTATTGGTATCGGCAACTAGGACCGTAGTGTACCTGAGTCTCGTAGCGCGGCGCCGGCTCGTCCTCGCTGTATCTGGTATTGGTATCGGCAAGTAGGACCGTAGTGTACCTGAGTCTCGTAGCGCGGCGCCGGCTCGTCCTCGCTGTATCTGGTATTGGTATCGGCAAGTAGGACCGTAGTGTACCTGAGTCTCGTAGCGCGGCGCCGGCTCGTCCTCGCTGTATCTGGTATTGGTATCGGCAAGTAGGACCGTAGTGTACCTGAGTCTCGTAGCGCGGCGCCGGCTCGTCCTCGCTGTATCTGGTATTGGTATCGGCAAGTAGGACCGTAGTGTACCTGAGTCTCGTAGCGCGGCGCCGGCTCGTCCTCGCTGTATCTGGTATTGGTATCGGCAAGTAGGACCGTAGTGTACCTGAGTCTCGTAGCGCGGCGCCGGCTCGTCCTCGCTGTATCTGGTATTGGTATCGGCAAGTAGGACCGTAGTGTACCTGAGTCTCGTAGCGCGGCGCCGGCTCGTCCTCGCTGTATCTGGTATTGGTATCGGCAAGTAGGACCGTAGTGTACCTGAGTCTCGTAGCGCGGCGCCGGCTCGTCCTCGCTGTATCTGGTATTGGTATCGGCAACTAGGACCGTAGTGTACCTGAGTCTCGTAGCGCGGCGCCGGCTCGTCCTCGCTGTATCTGGTATTGGTATCGGCAAGTAGGACCGTAGTGTACCTGAGTCTCGTAGCGCGGCGCCGGCTCGTCCTCGCTGTATCTGGTATTGGTATCGGCAAGTAGGACCGTAGTGTACCTGAGTCTCGTAGCGCGGCGCCGGCTCGTCCTCGCTGTATCTGGTATTGGTATCGGCAAGTAGGACCGTAGTGTACCTGAGTCTCGTAGCGCGGCGCCGGCTCGTCCTCGCTGTATCTGGTATTGGTATCGGCAAGTAGGACCGTAGTGTACCTGAGTCTCGTAGCGCGGCGCCGGCTCGTCCTCGCTGTATCTGGTATTGGTATCGGCAACTAGGACCGTAGTGTACCTGAGTCTCGTAGCGCGGCGCCGGCTCGTCCTCGCTGTATCTGGTATTGGTATCGGCAAGTAGGACCGTAGTGTACCTGAGTCTCGTAGCGCGGCGCCGGCTCGTCCTCGCTGTATCTGGTATTGGTATCGGCAAGTAGGACCGTAGTGTACCTGAGTCTCGTAGCGCGGCGCCGGCTCGTCCTCGCTGTATCTGGTATTGGTATCGGCAACTAGGACCGTAGTGTACCTGAGTCTCGTAGCGCGGCGCCGGCTCGTCCTCGCTGTATCTGGTATTGGTATCGGCAACTAGGACCGTAGTGTACCTGAGTCTCGTAGCGCGGCGCCGGCTCGTCCTCGCTGTATCTGGTATTGGTATCGGCAAGTAGGACCGTAGTGTACCTGAGTCTCGTAGCGCGGCGCCGGCTCGTCCTCGCTGTATCTGGTATTGGTATCGGCAAGTAGGACCGTAGTGTACCTGAGTCTCGTAGCGCGGCGCCGGCTCGTCCTCGCTGTATCTGGTATTGGTATCGGCAAGTAGGACCGTAGTGTACCTGAGTCTCGTAGCGCGGCGCCGGCTCGTCCTCGCTGTATCTGGTATTGGTATCGGCAAGTAGGACCGTAGTGTACCTGAGTCTCGTAGCGCGGCGCCGGCTCGTCCTCGCTGTATCTGGTATTGGTATCGGCAAGTAGGACCGTAGTGTACCTGAGTCTCGTAGCGCGGCGCCGGCTCGTCCTCGCTGTATCTGGTATTGGTATCGGCAAGTAGGACCGTAGTGTACCTGAGTCTCGTAGCGCGGCGCCGGCTCGTCCTCGCTGTATCTGGTATTGGTATCGGCAAGTAGGACCGTAGTGTACCTGAGTCTCGTAGCGCGGCGCCGGCTCGTCCTCGCTGTATCTGGTATTGGTATCGGCAAGTAGGACCGTAGTGTACCTGAGTCTCGTAGCGCGGCGCCGGCTCGTCCTCGCTGTATCTGGTATTGGTATCGGCAAGTAGGACCGTAGTGTACCTGAGTCTCGTAGCGCGGCGCCGGCTCGTCCTCGCTGTATCTGGTATTGGTATCGGCAAGTAGGACCGTAGTGTACCTGAGTCTCGTAGCGCGGCGCCGGCTCGTCCTCGCTGTATCTGGTATTGGTATCGGCAAGTAGGACCGTAGTGTACCTGAGTCTCGTAGCGCGGCGCCGGCTCGTCCTCGCTGTATCTGGTATTGGTATCGGCAAGTAGGACCGTAGTGTACCTGAGTCTCGTAGCGCGGCGCCGGCTCGTCCTCGCTGTATCTGGTATTGGTATCGGCAAGTAGGACCGTAGTGTACCTGAGTCTCGTAGCGCGGCGCCGGCTCGTCCTCGCTGTATCTGGTATTGGTATCGGCAAGTAGGACCGTAGTGTACCTGAGTCTCGTAGCGCGGCGCCGGCTCGTCCTCGCTGTATCTGGTATTGGTATCGGCAAGTAGGACCGTAGTGTACCTGAGTCTCGTAGCGCGGCGCCGGCTCGTCCTCGCTGTATCTGGTATTGGTATCGGCAAGTAGGACCGTAGTGTACCTGAGTCTCGTAGCGCGGCGCCGGCTCGTCCTCGCTGTATCTGGTATTGGTATCGGCAAGTAGGACCGTAGTGTACCTGAGTCTCGTAGCGCGGCGCCGGCTCGTCCTCGCTGTATCTGGTATTGGTATCGGCAAGTAGGACCGTAGTGTACCTGAGTCTCGTAGCGCGGCGCCGGCTCGTCCTCGCTGTATCTGGTATTGGTATCGGCAAGTAGGACCGTAGTGTACCTGAGTCTCGTAGCGCGGCGCCGGCTCGTCCTCGCTGTATCTGGTATTGGTATCGGCAAGTAGGACCGTAGTGTACCTGAGTCTCGTAGCGCGGCGCCGGCTCGTCCTCGCTGTATCTGGTATTGGTATCGGCAAGTAGGACCGTAGTGTACCTGAGTCTCGTAGCGCGGCGCCGGCTCGTCCTCGCTGTATCTGGTATTGGTATCGGCAAGTAGGACCGTAGTGTACCTGAGTCTCGTAGCGCGGCGCCGGCTCGTCCTCGCTGTATCTGGTATTGGTATCGGCAAGTAGGACCGTAGTGTACCTGAGTCTCGTAGCGCGGCGCCGGCTCGTCCTCGCTGTATCTGGTATTGGTATCGGCAAGTAGGACCGTAGTGTACCTGAGTCTCGTAGCGCGGCGCCGGCTCGTCCTCGCTGTATCTGGTATTGGTATCGGCAAGTAGGACCGTAGTGTACCTGAGTCTCGTAGCGCGGCGCCGGCTCGTCCTCGCTGTATCTGGTATTGGTATCGGCAAGTAGGACCGTAGTGTACCTGAGTCTCGTAGCGCGGCGCCGGCTCGTCCTCGCTGTATCTGGTATTGGTATCGGCAAGTAGGACCGTAGTGTACCTGAGTCTCGTAGCGCGGCGCCGGCTCGTCCTCGCTGTATCTGGTATTGGTATCGGCAACTAGGACCGTAGTGTACCTGAGTCTCGTAGCGCGGCGCCGGCTCGTCCTCGCTGTATCTGGTATTGGTATCGGCAACTAGGACCGTAGTGTACCTGAGTCTCGTAGCGCGGCGCCGGCTCGTCCTCGCTGTATCTGGTATTGGTATCGGCAAGTAGGACCGTAGTGTACCTGAGTCTCGTAGCGCGGCGCCGGCTCGTCCTCGCTGTATCTGGTATTGGTATCGGCAACTAGGACCGTAGTGTACCTGAGTCTCGTAGCGCGGCGCCGGCTCGTCCTCGCTGTATCTGGTATTGGTATCGGCAAGTAGGACCGTAGTGTACCTGAGTCTCGTAGCGCGGCGCCGGCTCGTCCTCGCTGTATCTGGTATTGGTATCGGCAAGTAGGACCGTAGTGTACCTGAGTCTCGTAGCGCGGCGCCGGCTCGTCCTCGCTGTATCTGGTATTGGTATCGGCAAGTAGGACCGTAGTGTACCTGAGTCTCGTAGCGCGGCGCCGGCTCGTCCTCGCTGTATCTGGTATTGGTATCGGCAAGTAGGACCGTAGTGTACCTGAGTCTCGTAGCGCGGCGCCGGCTCGTCCTCGCTGTATCTGGTATTGGTATCGGCAAGTAGGACCGTAGTGTACCTGAGTCTCGTAGCGCGGCGCCGGCTCGTCCTCGCTGTATCTGGTATTGGTATCGGCAAGTAGGACCGTAGTGTACCTGAGTCTCGTAGCGCGGCGCCGGCTCGTCCTCGCTGTATCTGGTATTGGTATCGGCAAGTAGGACCGTAGTGTACCTGAGTCTCGTAGCGCGGCGCCGGCTCGTCCTCGCTGTATCTGGTATTGGTATCGGCAAGTAGGACCGTAGTGTACCTGAGTCTCGTAGCGCGGCGCCGGCTCGTCCTCGCTGTATCTGGTATTGGTATCGGCAAGTAGGACCGTAGTGTACCTGAGTCTCGTAGCGCGGCGCCGGCTCGTCCTCGCTGTATCTGGTATTGGTATCGGCAAGTAGGACCGTAGTGTACCTGAGTCTCGTAGCGCGGCGCCGGCTCGTCCTCGCTGTATCTGGTATTGGTATCGGCAAGTAGGACCGTAGTGTACCTGAGTCTCGTAGCGCGGCGCCGGCTCGTCCTCGCTGTATCTGGTATTGGTATCGGCAAGTAGGACCGTAGTGTACCTGAGTCTCGTAGCGCGGCGCCGGCTCGTCCTCGCTGTATCTGGTATTGGTATCGGCAAGTAGGACCGTAGTGTACCTGAGTCTCGTAGCGCGGCGCCGGCTCGTCCTCGCTGTATCTGGTATTGGTATCGGCAAGTAGGACCGTAGTGTACCTGAGTCTCGTAGCGCGGCGCCGGCTCGTCCTCGCTGTATCTGGTATTGGTATCGGCAAGTAGGACCGTAGTGTACCTGAGTCTCGTAGCGCGGCGCCGGCTCGTCCTCGCTGTATCTGGTATTGGTATCGGCAAGTAGGACCGTAGTGTACCTGAGTCTCGTAGCGCGGCGCCGGCTCGTCCTCGCTGTATCTGGTATTGGTATCGGCAAGTAGGACCGTAGTGTACCTGAGTCTCGTAGCGCGGCGCCGGCTCGTCCTCGCTGTATCTGGTATTGGTATCGGCAAGTAGGACCGTAGTGTACCTGAGTCTCGTAGCGCGGCGCCGGCTCGTCCTCGCTGTATCTGGTATTGGTATCGGCAAGTAGGACCGTAGTGTACCTGAGTCTCGTAGCGCGGCGCCGGCTCGTCCTCGCTGTATCTGGTATTGGTATCGGCAAGTAGGACCGTAGTGTACCTGAGTCTCGTAGCGCGGCGCCGGCTCGTCCTCGCTGTATCTGGTATTGGTATCGGCAAGTAGGACCGTAGTGTACCTGAGTCTCGTAGCGCGGCGCCGGCTCGTCCTCGCTGTATCTGGTATTGGTATCGGCAAGTAGGACCGTAGTGTACCTGAGTCTCGTAGCGCGGCGCCGGCTCGTCCTCGCTGTATCTGGTATTGGTATCGGCAAGTAGGACCGTAGTGTACCTGAGTCTCGTAGCGCGGCGCCGGCTCGTCCTCGCTGTATCTGGTATTGGTATCGGCAAGTAGGACCGTAGTGTACCTGAGTCTCGTAGCGCGGCGCCGGCTCGTCCTCGCTGTATCTGGTATTGGTATCGGCAAGTAGGACCGTAGTGTACCTGAGTCTCGTAGCGCGGCGCCGGCTCGTCCTCGCTGTATCTGGTATTGGTATCGGCAAGTAGGACCGTAGTGTACCTGAGTCTCGTAGCGCGGCGCCGGCTCGTCCTCGCTGTATCTGGTATTGGTATCGGCAAGTAGGACCGTAGTGTACCTGAGTCTCGTAGCGCGGCGCCGGCTCGTCCTCGCTGTATCTGGTATTGGTATCGGCAACTAGGACCGTAGTGTACCTGAGTCTCGTAGCGCGGCGCCGGCTCGTCCTGGCTGTATCTGGTATTGGTATCGGCAACTAGGACCGTAGTGTACCTGAGTCTCGTAGCGCGGCGCCGGCTCGTCCTCGCTGTATCTGGTATTGGTATCGGCAAGTAGGACCGTAGTGTACCTGAGTCTCGTAGCGCGGCGCCGGCTCGTCCTCGCTGTATCTGGTATTGGTATCGGCAACTAGGACCGTAGTGTACCTGAGTCTCGTAGCGCGGCGCCGGCTCGTCCTCGCTGTATCTGGTATTGGTATCGGCAAGTAGGACCGTAGTGTACCTGAGTCTCGTAGCGCGGCGCCGGCTCGTCCTCGCTGTATCTGGTATTGGTATCGGCAAGTAGGACCGTAGTGTACCTGAGTCTCGTAGCGCGGCGCCGGCTCGTCCTCGCTGTATCTGGTATTGGTATCGGCAAGTAGGACCGTAGTGTACCTGAGTCTCGTAGCGCGGCGCCGGCTCGTCCTCGCTGTATCTGGTATTGGTATCGGCAAGTAGGACCGTAGTGTACCTGAGTCTCGTAGCGCGGCGCCGGCTCGTCCTCGCTGTATCTGGTATTGGTATCGGCAAGTAGGACCGTAGTGTACCTGAGTCTCGTAGCGCGGCGCCGGCTCGTCCTCGCTGTATCTGGTATTGGTATCGGCAAGTAGGACCGTAGTGTACCTGAGTCTCGTAGCGCGGCGCCGGCTCGTCCTCGCTGTATCTGGTATTGGTATCGGCAAGTAGGACCGTAGTGTACCTGAGTCTCGTAGCGCGGCGCCGGCTCGTCCTCGCTGTATCTGGTATTGGTATCGGCAACTAGGACCGTAGTGTACCTGAGTCTCGTAGCGCGGCGCCGGCTCGTCCTCGCTGTATCTGGTATTGGTATCGGCAAGTAGGACCGTAGTGTACCTGAGTCTCGTAGCGCGGCGCCGGCTCGTCCTCGCTGTATCTGGTATTGGTATCGGCAAGTAGGACCGTAGTGTACCTGAGTCTCGTAGCGCGGCGCCGGCTCGTCCTCGCTGTATCTGGTATTGGTATCGGCAAGTAGGACCGTAGTGTACCTGAGTCTCGTAGCGCGGCGCCGGCTCGTCCTCGCTGTATCTGGTATTGGTATCGGCAAGTAGGACCGTAGTGTACCTGAGTCTCGTAGCGCGGCGCCGGCTCGTCCTCGCTGTATCTGGTATTGGTATCGGCAACTAGGACCGTAGTGTACCTGAGTCTCGTAGCGCGGCGCCGGCTCGTCCTCGCTGTATCTGGTATTGGTATCGGCAAGTAGGACCGTAGTGTACCTGAGTCTCGTAGCGCGGCGCCGGCTCGTCCTCGCTGTATCTGGTATTGGTATCGGCAAGTAGGACCGTAGTGTACCTGAGTCTCGTAGCGCGGCGCCGGCTCGTCCTCGCTGTATCTGGTATTGGTATCGGCAAGTAGGACCGTAGTGTACCTGAGTCTCGTAGCGCGGCGCCGGCTCGTCCTCGCTGTATCTGGTATTGGTATCGGCAACTAGGACCGTAGTGTACCTGAGTCTCGTAGCGCGGCGCCGGCTCGTCCTCGCTGTATCTGGTATTGGTATCGGCAAGTAGGACCGTAGTGTACCTGAGTCTCGTAGCGCGGCGCCGGCTCGTCCTCGCTGTATCTGGTATTGGTATCGGCAAGTAGGACCGTAGTGTACCTGAGTCTCGTAGCGCGGCGCCGGCTCGTCCTCGCTGTATCTGGTATTGGTATCGGCAAGTAGGACCGTAGTGTACCTGAGTCTCGTAGCGCGGCGCCGGCTCGTCCTCGCTGTATCTGGTATTGGTATCGGCAAGTAGGACCGTAGTGTACCTGAGTCTCGTAGCGCGGCGCCGGCTCGTCCTCGCTGTATCTGGTATTGGTATCGGCAAGTAGGACCGTAGTGTACCTGAGTCTCGTAGCGCGGCGCCGGCTCGTCCTCGCTGTATCTGGTATTGGTATCGGCAAGTAGGACCGTAGTGTACCTGAGTCTCGTAGCGCGGCGCCGGCTCGTCCTCGCTGTATCTGGTATTGGTATCGGCAAGTAGGACCGTAGTGTACCTGAGTCTCGTAGCGCGGCGCCGGCTCGTCCTCGCTGTATCTGGTATTGGTATCGGCAAGTAGGACCGTAGTGTACCTGAGTCTCGTAGCGCGGCGCCGGCTCGTCCTCGCTGTATCTGGTATTGGTATCGGCAAGTAGGACCGTAGTGTACCTGAGTCTCGTAGCGCGGCGCCGGCTCGTCCTCGCTGTATCTGGTATTGGTATCGGCAACTAGGACCGTAGTGTACCTGAGTCTCGTAGCGCGGCGCCGGCTCGTCCTCGCTGTATCTGGTATTGGTATCGGCAAGTAGGACCGTAGTGTACCTGAGTCTCGTAGCGCGGCGCCGGCTCGTCCTCGCTGTATCTGGTATTGGTATCGGCAAGTAGGACCGTAGTGTACCTGAGTCTCGTAGCGCGGCGCCGGCTCGTCCTCGCTGTATCTGGTATTGGTATCGGCAAGTAGGACCGTAGTGTACCTGAGTCTCGTAGCGCGGCGCCGGCTCGTCCTCGCTGTATCTGGTATTGGTATCGGCAAGTAGGACCGTAGTGTACCTGAGTCTCGTAGCGCGGCGCCGGCTCGTCCTCGCTGTATCTGGTATTGGTATCGGCAAGTAGGACCGTAGTGTACCTGAGTCTCGTAGCGCGGCGCCGGCTCGTCCTCGCTGTATCTGGTATTGGTATCGGCAAGTAGGACCGTAGTGTACCTGAGTCTCGTAGCGCGGCGCCGGCTCGTCCTCGCTGTATATGGTATTGGTATCGGCAAGTAGGACCGTAGTGTACCTGAGTCTCGTAGCGCGGCGCCGGCTCGTCCTCGCTGTATCTGGTATTGGTATCGGCAAGTAGGACCGTAGTGTACCTGAGTCTCGTAGCGCGGCGCCGGCTCGTCCTCGCTGTATCTGGTATTGGTATCGGCAAGTAGGACCGTAGTGTACCTGAGTCTCGTAGCGCGGCGCCGGCTCGTCCTCGCGGTATCTGGTATTGGTATCGGCAAGTAGGACCGTAGTGTACCTGAGTCTCGTAGCGCGGCGCCGGCTCGTCCTCGCTGTATCTGGTATTGGTATCGGCAAGTAGGACCGTAGTGTACCTGAGTCTCGTAGCGCGGCGCCGGCTCGTCCTCGCTGTATCTGGTATTGGTATCGGCAAGTAGGACCGTAGTGTACCTGAGTCTCGTAGCGCGGCGCCGGCTCGTCCTCGCTGTATCTGGTATTGGTATCGGCAAGTAGGACCGTAGTGTACCTGAGTCTCGTAGCGCGGCGCCGGCTCGTCCTCGCTGTATCTGGTATTGGTATCGGCAAGTAGGACCGTAGTGTACCTGAGTCTCGTAGCGCGGCGCCGGCTCGTCCTCGCTGTATCTGGTATTGGTATCGGCAAGTAGGACCGTAGTGTACCTGAGTCTCGTAGCGCGGCGCCGGCTCGTCCTCGCTGTATCTGGTATTGGTATCGGCAAGTAGGACCGTAGTGTACCTGAGTCTCGTAGCGCGGCGCCGGCTCGTCCTCGCTGTATCTGGTATTGGTATCGGCAAGTAGGACCGTAGTGTACCTGAGTCTCGTAGCGCGGCGCCGGCTCGTCCTCGCTGTATCTGGTATTGGTATCGGCAAGTAGGACCGTAGTGTACCTGAGTCTCGTAGCGCGGCGCCGGCTCGTCCTCGCTGTATCTGGTATTGGTATCGGCAAGTAGGACCGTAGTGTACCTGAGTCTCGTAGCGCGGCGCCGGCTCGTCCTCGCTGTATATGGTATTGGTATCGGCAAGTAGGACCGTAGTGTACCTGAGTCTCGTAGCGCGGCGCCGGCTCGTCCTCGCTGTATCTGGTATTGGTATCGGCAAGTAGGACCGTAGTGTACCTGAGTCTCGTAGCGCGGCGCCGGCTCGTCCTCGCTGTATCTGGTATTGGTATCGGCAAGTAGGACCGTAGTGTACCTGAGTCTCGTAGCGCGGCGCCGGCTCGTCCTCGCTGTATCTGGTATTGGTATCGGCAAGTAGGACCGTAGTGTACCTGAGTCTCGTAGCGCGGCGCCGGCTCGTCCTCGCTGTATATCTAAGGTATTGGTATCGGCAAGTAGGACCGTAGTGTACCTGAGTCTCGTAGCGCGGCGCCGGCTCGTCCTCGCTGTATCTGGTATTGGTATCGGCAAGTAGGACCGTAGTGTACCTGAGTCTCGTAGCGCGGCGCCGGCTCGTCCTCGCTGTATCTGGTATTGGTATCGGCAAGTAGGACCGTAGTGTACCTGAGTCTCGTAGCGCGGCGCCGGCTCGTCCTCGCTGTATCTGGTATTGGTATCGGCAAGTAGGACCGTAGTGTACCTGAGTCTCGTAGCGCGGCGCCGGCTCGTCCTCGCTGTATCTGGTATTGGTATCGGCAAGTAGGACCGTAGTGTACCTGAGTCTCGTAGCGCGGCGCCGGCTCGTCCTCGCTGTATCTGGTATTGGTATCGGCAAGTAGGACCGTAGTGTACCTGAGTCTCGTAGCGCGGCGCCGGCTCGTCCTCGCTGTATCTGGTATTGGTATCGGCAAGTAGGACCGTAGTGTACCTGAGTCTCGTAGCGCGGCGCCGGCTCGTCCTCGCTGTATCTGGTATTGGTATCGGCAAGTAGGACCGTAGTGTACCTGAGTCTCGTAGCGCGGCGCCGGCTCGTCCTCGCTGTATATGGTATTGGTATCGGCAAGTAGGACCGTAGTGTACCTGAGTCTCGTAGCGCGGCGCCGGCTCGTCCTCGCTGTATCTGGTATTGGTATCGGCAAGTAGGACCGTAGTGTACCTGAGTCTCGTAGCGCGGCGCCGGCTCGTCCTCGCTGTATCTGGTATTGGTATCGGCAAGTAGGACCGTAGTGTACCTGAGTCTCGTAGCGCGGCGCCGGCTCGTCCTCGCTGTATCTGGTATTGGTATCGGCAAGTAGGACCGTAGTGTACCTGAGTCTCGTAGCGCGGCGCCGGCTCGTCCTCGCTGTATCTGGTATTTGTTTGTAATATATTGGGTAAAACTAAACGCAGGCGTTTCCTGTTATCGCCGCCAGGCGTTTTGGGGTTCTCACACTGCTAGCGTGGATGGCGTCGCGTGTGGTCCGCCATTGCATTGTCCAGGGCGATATCGGTTTGATTTTAATACGCGGAGCGGTCTCGCGTCTTTTGCTTGTTGTTTAGTTTGAGTGATAATTGTGAATTTCCTGTTTGTTAAATAACTATTGAATTTGTGTTTGTGAAAAACTCTGTTATTGTGACTTTTTCTTGTGAGAGGTGAAACGTGGCTGGCTGTTCACATCTGGCTGTTCCCGAGTGAAACTACGGGAAGAAATCTATTTAGTTGTTCTGGGGAATTGAGATCTCAAGGGTTAGGTAGGGTGATTAGGAATTCCCCCTTCCCGAAGACACTCAAGTTTGGATCCGAAGAGAAAGAAGATTTAGTTTGGTAAGTGTTCAATTGTAGTTAATTTATAGGTTAGGTTATCATATAGGGCCCTGTAGCTCCCTTCATAAGCTACGGTGGTAGCAGACTGCGTTAAGTTAGTTAGGTTTTAGTCGGGCAAACGTGGTGCCGCGTGGAGATTTTTTCCCGGTACTTATTTTTACCGGTGGTTTTTTCCCGGTGAAGTTCCGGTACAGAATTCTTCCCGCCGCTTCGTTTGTCCGGATTCTCTCTGCCACATTTTCTGGCAGCAGAGCGTAGTTGCTCTGCACACTTTCTGGTAGCAGAGCGTAGTTTATCTACCCTCTATTTGTTCGTTTGTAAAAAATAATTAATTGTTTGTAAAAATTATTAGATTTTTCTTAGTTTGTTTGTATAAGAATATTTGTAACCTTTTTGTATTTGTTTGCGGTTTGTACCGTGCGTTCCGGGTTTGTGCCATTCTCATACCTACCGCGGTTCTTCGTGTAGTTGCTTGATTTTGTTGTTTTTTATTTACCTTTTGTTATTTTTTGTTTGTGACTTGACGCGATGGCGAAGGCCTCCAATGCTAGGGCGACACTCGCCAACGAATTGAGATGGTTTGTGACGGCCGGAGGACTCCTGTCCCGGAAGGACAGGGAGGGCGCCATACTGCTAAGAGCGGATCACCTCCACTCACGATTGATTAGCGCGGAAGCGGCCATGGCGGCGCTTACCGAAGCCGATCTTACCCCGGAGGTCTACGCAGGTCACATGGCGGACATGGACCAGATCCTGAGTCTGCACGATGATATCGCGGAGGCGGTGACCGCAATAAGGGCGAGACAGGCTGGCGGACCAGCCCCTCGCACACCTGTTAGACAGGAAGGACCAGCGGTTACTGGTCGGCTCCCCACCCTTCAGCTGTCCCACTTTGGGGGTAGGATGGAGGAGTGGGTAGCATATAAAAATATGTTTGAGTCCCTGGTCGTAGCACGACAGGATTTGTCGAAGGCCCAGAAGATGGCCTACCTCCTCTCCACTCTTGAGGATGAAGCGCGGTCGCTCATCCAGCACCTCCGGGTGGAGGACGACCAGTACGATACGGCTTGGGAGTTATTGAACTCCCGCTACCAAAACTTACGTTTGTTAGCGGATGCGCACGCCGCACAGTTGATGGCCCTGCCCAAGGTGGCCAACAGGGCACAGTTGCGCCTGCAGTTGCTCACGCCCGTTACAGTGGCCTGTAACGCGCTCCGCACACTGGGGCTGCCGGTGGACCAATGGTCCTTTTTGCTGGTGCACATTGTATTGGGCAAATTACCCAATGACATCCGCTCGCGATTTGAGCGCGAGAATGCGGAACGGGAGAGCACCACCCTACCAACATTCACTGACTTGGTGAAGTTTTTGGAGTTTGAGGCACGGGCGGCTGAGAATACCATGACGGACTCAGCGCCATCCAGAGCGCCTGAACGTAGGCCCCAACAGGGACGGCAACCGCCACCGCGTGGAGCTGGTGTGCGGGTTGCGCACACGGCAGCAGTCGCGAGGGACGCGGACTGCCTGCAATGTGGCCGGATGGGCCACAGCCTGCTACAATGCAGGGACTGGCAGAGACTGCCAGTACAAGATAGGCGCCGCATGGCAAAGCGGCATGAACTTTGCTTTTATTGTTTGGGCGGTCACTATGCACGTGACTGTCCCAGTGCCATACCATGCAGTGCATGCCGTGGGCGGCACCACGCGATGCTTTGCATGAACCGCAACGGGGATGGCACCCGGATGTTGAGGCAGGGGTCCCCTATGGGCGGGGGCGCTCCTGCGCGAAGCCCTCCACCATCGGACGGAGGACGCGGCTTCGCTCGTCGCACCCCCCCTCGGGAGGGGGGTCGCGTACCTGCGCGGGTCTTGGCGGACCGGGACCACGCGCCCCAAGGTCATGGCCAGTATGTAGCTGGCCAGGCCCCGGATAGGGCCCCCATGGGCGGGGGCCCTAGATCGGACGTGAGAGTGGGGACACCCCCCTCCACGCGGGTTACCAATGCCCAACACATGCAGCCGCAGCGGTTTTCTCCGTCGCTGCACGAGTACCCACGGCTGGAGTACCACCCGCCGTACCATATGTATGGCCGGGCCGCGGGTTCTGCCCCCCCTCAGATGGGGATGTGCACTCGCCCGCCATATTATCCGGGTCAGTGGCGCGCCCCTGGTTTGGAGAGAGTGGGGAGCCCGTAACTAGCTTGCTCCCTTGCTGGGACAGAGCCGCGGACGGTTCTGCTCCCTACCGCGGTGGTCCGCGTATGGGGTCGTGGGGGGAAGCCATTAATTTGAGAGCTCTGTTGGACTCAGGGGCTCAAAGCAGTTTGGTTACCACTCGAGTGGCACGCCAGTTAGGTTTAGTCGTGGAAGACTCGCCTGTGCCACTTCTTGGAGTTGGTGGCATACAAGTGAAGTGTCTGACGGGCCAGACACTTGTCACCTTTTCTTCGCTGAAGTCCTCCACAATGAGGATCACGACTTCGGCTATGGTAATGGATACCATTGCGGGTTGGCACCCCTCGACAGACATACCGCCGGGTGTGTTGTCTTTGGTTTCGGGTCTGGATTTGGCCGACCCCTTTGTCTTTCATCCCGGCCCAGTGGACTTGCTCCTGGGCTCGGACGTATTGGGTTGGATTTTGTTGGGTACCCAGAAAGCTCTGGGTTCGTCTTCACTGATGGCAGTGTCTACTATCTTTGGTTTCGCCCTGATGGGCCCTGTGTTTGATAATAGCACCGTGGAGGAGCCACCGGTCGTCGCATCTGCGTCCTTGGCCAAGACCATGCAAAGGTTTTGGGAGGTGGAGGAGCCACCTATGAGTTCCAGGATGGATCCGGAACACGCTGAGTGCGAAGCCCTTTTTCGATCGACCACGGAGAGGTTGCCCTCCGGTCGGTTTGTAACTAGGTTACCCTTTGTTGCCTCTCGTCCTAGCCTAGGGCAAAGTAGGGCGCTTGCGGAGAAACGACTGCTGTCCATGGAGCGACGCATGCAGCGTGACCACGTACTTCGCGATAAATATATTGAATTTATGCGCGAGTACGAGGATTTGGGTCACATGTCTCCGGCTCGAGTTGATTGGAGCTCAACTGAGCATTATTTTTTGCCCCACCACGCGGTGGTGAAGGCCTCAACAGGCAAATTGAGGACCGTCTTCGATGGGTCCGCACCCACTTCGAACGGGGTTTCGTTGAATCTGTGTTTGCATTCGGGTCCCAAATTGCATAGGGACATAATTGACATCATCTTGAACTTTAGAAGACATCAAGTGGTTTTTGGCGCGGACATCCGGATGATGTTCCGCCAGACAGTCATACATCCTGAGGACAGGCGATTCCAGTTGATACTCTGGCGTGAGCGCCCTGAGGATCCTGTGACGGTGTATGAACTCAACACAAACACGTATGGTTTGAAATCTAGTCCCTATATCGCCATCAGATCATTGCTTGAATTGGCAGAGCGGGAACGGATCCGCTTTCCCCGTGGGGCTTCCGTGCTGTCACGTGACTTGTATGTTGATGACGTGTGCACCGGAGCCCAAAGTATTGAGGAGGCCCTCCTACTGCGGGATGAATTGATTGAAATATTGAAGACAGGTGGCTACGAGCTACGTAAGTGGTTGTCCAATGAGCCTAGAGTTCTAGAAGGGATCCCGGAGGATCACCAACAGAACCCTCACCTGTTTGAGGATGTGGATGATCCCAACAGGATAGCGGTGCTGGGCATGCAGTACCAGCCGCTAACCGATATTTTCACATTCCAAGTGGACTTGGAAATACCAAAAGTCTGGACTAAGAGAACGGTGTTGTCCGTAATAGCCCGTATGTTTGATCCAAGCGGTTGGATCAGTCCAGTGATATTCTCTGCGAAGTGTCTTCTTCAGAGACTTTGGACTTTGGGCGTCTCGTGGGACGAGCCGCTGTTTGGTCCTCCATTGGATGATTGGCTCGAGTTGTTTTCATCGATTAAGGAAGTCAATCGGATTGCCTTGCCTCGTCGAATATTGCCCCCGGGAAATATCGAGCCAGCCTGCATGGCTTTTGTGACGCGTCGGAGCGAGGCTACGCCGCGTCAGTCTATATGCGGACAGTTGACGCCGATGGCCGGGTCAATGTCTCGCTTTTGTTAGGGAAGAGCAAGGTCGCCCCCATCAGGACTAGGCTGACTATTCCCAAGCTTGAGTTGAGTGGAGCTCACCTTCTCTCTAAATTGTTGCATCACGTTGCATGTGAGCTGGCGGCCACGGTCGAGATACGGGACATCTTCGCCTGGTCGGATAGCCAGGTCGCGCTTGCATGGTTGCGCGCGGCCCCACATACCTTGGAGGTTTTTGTGGGAAATCGGGTTTCCCAAATCCAGAATATCGGAATTGATATAACATGGAGACATGTGCCGGGAGAGCTTAACCCAGCGGACTGTGCTTCCCGAGGTTGTACGGCACCAGAATTGGTGTCACACCCGCTCTGGTGGGGTCCAGAGTGGCTGATGGGATCAGAAACATCTTGGCCTGTCTGTCAGACAGATGTTACTTCTTTGAGTTTGACTGGGCTCCGTGTACATGCTGTAGTCGCTGAGACGACGTCGGAGCCGGATTGGCTACTTGCTCGGTATAGCAGCTTGGATAAGCTTCTGGGTGTTACCAGTTGGATTAAGCGTTTCATACATAATTGTAGAAACCCACAGGCAAAGCGGTTGGAGCCGATTGCAGGTGCAGAAGAGCGCCGGAGCGCATTGTTGCATTGGGTCCGTGTCGTGCAGACCGGACGGTTTGAGTCAGAGCTTTCGTATTTTGCGCGACGGACGCGCTAAGTTGAAGGGCGCGGTCGCTCGTTTGAACCCGTACATCGACTCGGATGGGCTTCTTCGGGTTGGAGGCAGGCTCCGGAAGGCGGATCTTCCATATGAGACTCGCCATCCTCTGTTGTTGCCCAAGGGCGGACCCTTGGTGCAGCTTTTGGTGTCTGATCGACACATTCGTAACGCCCATGCTGGGTGCAATGCTTTGTTGGCTATTTTGCAACGCGAATTTTGGATTTTGTCTGCCCGAAGAGCAATCCGTAGTGTCCTGTTTCGATGTATTGCATGTTATAGGTTGAAGGCATCCACGATGCAACCACAGATGGGTGATTTGCCCGCTGATCGAATCCGACCTTCGAGGCCGTTTGACGGCGTTGGAACCGATTTTGCCGGTCCCTTTTCGATCAAGGCTTCTCCCTTTCGTAATGCCCGTATTGTGAAGGGCTATTTGTGTGTATTTGTTTGTTTGGCCACCAAGGCTGTCCATTTGGAGGTGGTATCGGCTCTGACTACGGAGGCCTTCGTCGCCGCGTTGGATCGCTTTGTTTCGCGTCGAGGTCTACCTTCCCTTATTAGGTCTGACAATGGCACAAACTATAAAGGAACTGTAAATTATCTTAAGGATGTTTCTGTGTTTATTGATAAAAATTGTACTAGTTTAAGTCAAATTGCTGCCCAAAGGGGAATAACCTGGAAGTTTAGTCCCCAAGTTGCCCCCATTGGGGAGGGATTTTTGAAGCGGCTGTGAAATCCGCAAAGACCCACCTCCGCCGCATTATCGGAGAAACGGCTCTAACTTTTGAAGAGCTGGCCACAGTGTTTTGTAAAGTTGAGGCGGTCCTCAACTCTCGTCCTCTCTGTCCGCTATCTCCAGATCCAAATGACTTGGAAGCTCTCACCCCTGGTCATTTTTTGGTGGGAGGGCCGTTGAATGCCCTGCCCGAATACCCGTGGAAGGATGAACGCGTATATCGGTTGTCGCGTTTTCAAATGTTGCAGCAAATGAGCCAGGACTTTTGGCGTCGCTGGTCGCTTGAATATTTGCATTTGCTGCAGCAAAGAGTGAAGTGGACAGACAGGACTGAGCCTCCCAGGGAGGGTGATTTAGTATTGTTAAAAGAGGCAAATTTGCCCTCATTGCTTTGGCGACGAGCTCGCATATTACGTTTGATTCTTGGCGGAGATGGCACTCCGCGTGTGGCTGAGGTGTTGGTCGACGGTTCGATTTTAAGGAGAGGTGTGACCTCTCTCGCCCGCCTTCCCGTAGAGTAAGCTAGCGGTCTGCTTCTCAGACCGGGACGGGGGGATGTTTGTAATATATTGGGTAAAACTAAACGCAGGCGTTTCCTGTTATCGCCGCCAGGCGTTTTGGGGTTCTCACACTGCTAGCGTGGATGGCGTCGCGTGTGGTCCGCCATTGCATTGTCCAGGGCGATATCGGTTTGATTTTAATACGCGGAGCGGTCTCGCGTCTTTTGCTTGTTGTTTAGTTTGAGTGATAATTGTGAATTTCCTGTTTGTTAAATAACTATTGAATTTGTGTTTGTGAAAAACTCTGTTATTGTGACTTTTTCTTGTGAGAGGTGAAACGTGGCTGGCTGTTCACATCTGGCTGTTCCCGAGTGAAACTACGGGAAGAAATCTATTTAGTTGTTCTGGGGAATTGAGATCTCAAGGGTTAGGTAGGGTGATTAGGAATTCCCCCTTCCCGAAGACACTCAAGTTTGGATCCGAAGAGAAAGAAGATTTAGTTTGGTAAGTGTTCAATTGTAGTTAATTTATAGGTTAGGTTATCATATAGGGCCCTGTAGCTCCCTTCATAAGCTACGGTGGTAGCAGACTGCGTTAAGTTAGTTAGGTTTTAGTCGGGCAAACGTGGTGCCGCGTGGAGATTTTTTCCCGGTACTTATTTTTACCGGTGGTTTTTTCCCGGTGAAGTTCCGGTACAGAATTCTTCCCGCCGCTTCGTTTGTCCGGATTCTCTCTGCCACATTTTCTGGCAGCAGAGCGTAGTTGCTCTGCACAGTATTGGTATCGGCAAGTAGGACCGTAGTGTACCTGAGTCTCGTAGCGCGGCGCCGGCTCGTCCTCGCTGTATCTGGTATTGGTATCGGCAAGTAGGACCGTAGTGTACCTGAGTCTCGTAGCGCGGCGCCGGCTCGTCCTCGCTGTATATGGTATTGGTATCGGCAAGTAGTACCGTAGTGTACCTGAGTCTCGTAGCGCGGCGCCGGCTCGTCCTCGCTGTATCTGGTATTGGTATCGGCAAGTAGGACCGTAGTGTACCTGAGTCTCGTAGCGCGGCGCCGGCTCGTCCTCGCTGTATCTGGTATTGGTATCGGCAAGTAGGACCGTAGTGTACCTGAGTCTCGTAGCGCGGCGCCGGCTCGTCCTCGCTGTATCTGGTATTGGTATCGGCAAGTAGGACCGTAGTGTACCTGAGTCTCGTAGCGCGGCGCCGGCTCGTCCTCGCTGTATCTGGTATTGGTATCGGCAAGTAGGACCGTAGTGTACCTGAGTCTCGTAGCGCGGCGCCGGCTCGTCCTCGCTGTATCTGGTATTGGTATCGGCAAGTAGGACCGTAGTGTACCTGAGTCTCGTAGCGCGGCGCCGGCTCGTCCTCGCTGGACTCGTAGCCCGAGGGCGGCCGCGGCGGCATGCTCATGCTCAGCGTGCCGTACTGCTGGATGGCTTGCTCTTTGTGCTTCTTGTATCTGGAATTGGGTATTTTTGAGATTGTGATTTTGAAAAGGCAACTCTATATGTGTTTCATCATTGACAGTGAGTCATTCTCCTTAAAAGTCCAAAGGGTGGAACATTCCCACTATTGGTCCATACGTAGAACAATATGATTTTTATACTACCGTCTTTTTATTTATGAACAATAAAGGTATATACAGGATGTTTGGGTAAACACCTGTGTTAAAGATAATTTAAAAGCAGACAAAATTAATCATGATAATCTCAAAGCAGCAGTTATGTCAACGTCAAGTTTTGACAGCTGACAACTAAGACAAGAAGACACAAGAAACTAGGATTGGAAGAGGCATTCTCGCTTCACTATCAGCCACGGCCGCTCATATTTCTTTTTGTATTTAACCATAATGTCATTAAAAATCAAATAGTCAACCAGCAGCATCAGGCAGTTTCCTTTTCTAAAAATTCCCACGTGAATCCTGAATACCTGCATCCTCTCTAAGGGTGAAAGTACTCATGAATATGAGCAACTTTTTATGTGGACCGGGACCGACAAAGGGAAAAAAATCAGCTATTCCATATATTTTACAATACTTACTCGGCCAAAATGTAAGGAACAGCTGAATTTATTAGACCAGGTAAAAATATCCTATTAGAATATAGAGAGTTGGTATGTATATACCAACAAAAAAACAACAAAAAAAAAAACAATTTGAAATCGATAATTCCGTGAGTCTACAGTATAGCGGATAAAACAGTTCGCGTCGGTAAAACAGCGCTTGAACGTCAACAGCTGGCGCTGCGTTTAGTTTCGAGTGCTTTAGCCTTTAGCTCTCTGTGCAACGATATTCACATACGTTTCTATTTTTTTAAATAAAAGTACATGTTAGATAATAAACCCGTGTGGTTCCCGGGTTAGAATAGGACCACTCCATCTCATTCCATGGATGTCGTAAGAGGCGACTAAGGGAAATGCTTCCGATGGGCAGCAGCGTCGGAAGCTCACAAAGCCAAAAAAAACTGCGCTCGCCAACCCGCCTGCCAAGCGTGGTGAGTATGGCAAATCCCCCCAAAATCTTGGGGGAGACCTTTATCCAGCAGTGGATATTTTGCGGTTGTAATGATGATGATGACATGTTAGATACTCAGTTTACTCACCTATTCCAAGAAGCGCAAATATAAATAGTCGCAGCGGTCGCAGCGATCAACACAAGGGCTGCAAGTCCTATCAAAGCGGCTGGCAGCGCTGTGGCCAGCGGTGCGGCGGCTAATTGTGGCTTTCGCGGTTGTTCCTTTGGTATGAGTGGAGGTCTGACTTCGCTCACTGGGGACTGGAGTCGAGCCGCTACTGCTTTTCGTACGCCACTGTCTATGGCTCTGGAAATAGATATGACAATGTAATATGATACTGTGGTGTACTTTCAAAATGTGTTAATGTCTAATACTATTTTTATAAAAGGAAAAATGTGGTGGACTTTATAGTTAATAAGACTGTTTTGTAGATGGTAACACTTATAATAATAATAATAATAAGGAGGAGAGGAGATTCCTGTCGTTGGAGCCCTGACCACCGGTAGCTTGGGTCTTTGCCCCGATACCGATGGGTTCCCCATTTTTTATATTTTTAAATGTTTTTTACTTTTTGTAATATTTTATATTTAAAAATGTAAAAAAGAGAATACAAATAAATAAATAAATAATAATAATAAAATAATAACCTGCCATATACCTTACAAAATTACTTCTTATACAAAAAAATAACTTACTTTTTGACCGGAAAAAAGCGACTCCATCTTTTCTATCATAGCTATTAATGTAAAAATAAATAAAGGAACTTACTTTTTGACCGGTTTGGAGTCTCTAGTCAATATGTCACCAGTCTCCGGGTCCACAAGGTACAACCACACGTCGGTCCCTTTATTGTCCACCTCCAAAGTCCCGTTCTCCCCCAAGTAATGTCTTGCAGTCAACTTCTCAAGACCAGCAACTAAACCGCTCTTTTCCTCTATCGCTGTTAGCAACTCTCTGGCGCGGCGCCTCATAGCTTCTGTATTCATGTTGGACACTTCTACCACCAGTTGGTTCTCTTTGCGGAGTAGGTTTATCTGGAATTTTGAAAAAAAAAATGTTTTAACAAATGCTATATTACAACATACAGGCAATTTGATGTCCACTCTCTCAGCCGAAAGACGTCCACTGCTGGACAAAGGCCTCCCCCAAGGATTTCTATAAAGACCGGTCCTAAATGATTTTGATGTCCACAATTGTCTTTTATCTTGCAATGACTAAAACTACCTTAAAAACTAAATTAAGAAACTGTTACAAATAAATAATATACTCGTAGTAAGGATCCCTAGTGAAAGAGTCCATTTCACAAGCAGCATTCCTTGCGTTCCATTCATATTAGACGTCAAGATAAATACTTTTGTTAACAAAATCTTGCCTTGTCAACTATACTAACTTATCATAAGGAGTCAAAGGTTTACATCTTGATACAGCTCAAACTCTTTTAATTATTTACTCGTATGTTTCCACATAGGAAAAGTCTATTCTCTTAACACTAGTTCTATTTGAACACTCAAGTGAAAGCAACTAAGAAATGACACCGATATCAGAGTCCAACGTGAAGAACTCTTCAGCGAATCGGTAACAAAAATAATTTCATAAAAACTAAGGTGAGAAATTGTCATAATGATATTAATACGCATCTTGTTAGCCGGAACCGCGGACTAGTTTCGACTTCATACGTACTTCATTATGGTAACAAAAATACTTACGATAACAGAAGCCCTCGCGATATTATACAGCTGTGGTGAACTAGGGTTGTCTCTGGCCGTAACACTGAATTTGAATGGCAGAATGCTATTTGGAACATTCTCGAAGGCCTGGATATTGGAGATGACACCGGTATCGGAATCCAACGTGAAGTACTCTTCAGCAGATTGTGTCCAGGAATTCTTTTGGTAGACTAGTTTGCCGTATTCGCCGCTATCCCTGTCTTTAGCCTGCAAATTATATTTGAATTTAATTCTACTAATATTATAAATGTGAAAGTTTGGATGTGAGTTTGAGAATTTGTGAGGATGTTTGTTACTCAATCACGCAAAATCTACTGGACGGATTTCGATGAAATTTGGTATACGAGTAGAAAAATACCAGGAATAGCACATAGGGTACTTTTTATCGCTAAATTCTCACGGAGCGAAGCCCCGGGGCGCGGCTAGTATGTATTTCATAAGCAAGGGCAATATCCTAGCTACTTCATATAAAGTGTTATACTAAGCTGGTTAAAATTAGATTTGAGTTTTTACTATTATAATTTGACCTAACATTTAGCATCATTATAATTTCTTCAGCTCATTAATTTTTCCTGCTTTTTAGGGTTCCGTACCTCAAAAGGCAAAAACGGAACCCTTATAAGATCACTTTGTTGTCCGTCTGTCTGTCAAACTTTTTTTCTCAGGAACGCTTAAAGGTATCAAGTTGAAATTAATGCGAGTATTCGATACTCAGATCCACGGTCTCTTTCGGTAAAAAAAAAATAATCAAAATTATACGTCAACGAGATCAAGAGATATTACCTTAAATGTGGCGAATTCGCATATGTTGCGATTTCAGGCAGAAATCAAAACCTATTGGATACTTCCCGTTGACCTAAAATTATGAAAATTGGCAAAAAGCAAGGTACTTATACAGGAATAAATCTGAAAATTGTAACTATGTTGTTAGAAGTCTAAAAGAAAGTGTTACAAACTTATTTTTGCGCTGGATTCAGTATGAATCTTAGGGATCGAACTGGAAAGTTAAGTTTGTCTTTGAAATTAGTTCTTTTAGTAAGAGCAATAATGTGAGATGATTTGCGTGTACAGAAGCCTCGGTGCCCGAGTTTGACTCGCACTTGGCCGGTTTTTTTAATGTCATTACAACATTGTACACATACGTAATTACTAGGTGTTCTAGGTTTCTAGGTGTTCATTTTCGGGATTAATAAAAGTACCTAGAATTCCAGGTTTCATTCTTTCATCGAAATCCGTCTAATAGTTTTTGCGTGAAAGAAAACCAAATATACAAACTAACACCCAAACATCCATTTTAAGAAACTTTCACTTAAATATTAGTAGAATAGGATATAACAAATTTTACCTTGACTTGCAAGACATTAGTTCCCAACAACATATCCTTGGTAACAATCGCGAAGTACTTCCCTTTAGCTCCAACTATAGTACTTTGTTCAGGGAATATGAACACTGGTTCGTTATCATTAGCGTCTGTCACGTGGACTTTGACCAGGGCCTTACTGCTTTCGGGGTTGATCAGACCCTGTATGGACTCTAGTTGGACCTCTAAGGCATATTCCGTTAAGGTTTCGTAGTCTAAAGTACTGTTGAGGTAGAGGGCGCAGTCCCTTTCTAATGTCAAGTTGACGAAGAATACACCTGAAATTCAAATAATAAATATATCAAAAATTATATATCTATCATAGACAAAATAATCATTCGCCTGAATCATTTGTAGTTCCTATTATATTTACCGATAACAAACTATAATAAAATCACGATAAAGGTACATAGAAAATAGGTTTGGTAGTTTTGGTTTTTTTTTTTTGGAGTTTCAGAGTCACGCCCATAGAAGATAAAGCTATCTGAAACGCGTCTACGCTGGTAAGGACGTGATGAGAAGGTCAGAACACCACATGACCAGAAAAGTCCTCAACATAGACGCCAGTAGAAGAAAACCAGGTCGACCCCTTCAAATCTGGATGTCCGTCCATGAGAGCCGACCCCAAATGAAACGGGAGAAGGCTATGCAAAGAGAAAGAGAGAGTTTTGGATTTATCCAACGGCTTTAATATTGAAACGCCGGCTTGTCCTAGCAGGTAGCGTCGTTGTACTAGCTTGTATGACCACTCGGAGGTCATACAAATTGCATTCTGAAATTGAACGACTACTCGGGAGTTCGCCTCGCCCCTAACTCTCACACCCTCATGATTGCCGTGTATACATTATGACAGTAATTAGTGACTAATAAGTAAGTACGGTGGAACATCAGTAAGTACTGGCAGTGATGTACAGTCACGTGCGGAGGAGGGGCACGCAACCTTGCCGTGATGTGTATGTATTTCCTTTTTAATATTTTTTATTTATTTATTTCGCCAACTGGCTGTACAACAGACAAGTTCACAAAAATACATGTAAGAGCATCCAAGTCGTCAGCCTTCATGGAGCGAACACAGCATGCACATTGATATACTGCTCACAGTTGTTTAAAGTTACAAACTACATTTTTTCTGTTGTCTACCACCGAGTACATAACGTAAGCAATAAATGCACCCTGTTTGTACATTAAGTAAGCCATAAATGATATGATTATGATTACACCACAGTATGTTACCTTGCTGCGACGCATCAGTAAGTAAGCACTTCAAAGGCGTATCAGGCGAATGCCGCTTGGTGTTCAAGACCGGTAGAATTCTGACAAGCGTCCCGTTCTTAGCGTTCTCTGCCACGTGCTCCGTATATACTGTGTCTGCGAAACCTAGACCCACCTAGAACATTAAATAAACAGCGTACCGTAAACTGCTGCAACTTTGCACGGAATTTGACGTTTTTTGCGATTTTCTCGGAACCTATTCACAATTTTGACTCTCAATTGTTTTTAAATGGAAGACAAGCATATTGGCTTACTATTGAGACCCCAAATCTTATTAATTTCCACCAATTTTCTAAATTACAAGGGCTTAAAGTCGTAGGCAAAGTTGTATGTAAAAGACACAAGTTTGCCTAGAAGGATAATTCGATACTTATTGTACTTATCGTTTCCGTTAATTTTTTTTCATAGGCATGAGACAGCCTACTTGTCCCTGCCAATTTAATCAGTGCAATATACTGTATATTTTTTTTATTACAGCTACTAGGCCAAGTTGTAGCAGGTTCTACAGACTTTCCATACAAAAATGTCGTTGACTATAGGGTTGTCCAAAAGAATACAGATTATTATTAATACTTTTTTATAAAAGAAAAAAACCAGATGGCTACTTTCATTAAAAAATACAATTTTAATGCTTCTTGGTAATAATGTCTCATCATTTTAGTCAACAAATATTATTAAACTTAATTTTTGATTGTAGTATAAAAGAAAAGCATACAAAGTGTTGAATCTCTTTTACAATTATTTCTACAAAAAATATTTGCATATTATTTTACAAATTTACAACGAGCACTTCTAATATAAACAAATTCTAAAATATTTTTTTAAGCATAATGTAAGCGAGATTCACGCGAGTGAAGCTGCGAGTAAAAGCTAGTTAACAAAATTTGACAACCCTAGACCCAGGCATAGTTATGTCACTCAAGTTTTCAAAACACTACACATGATTGCCTTCTAAGTTTTTTTGATAAAAAACAATCTTTTGCGTAAAAAAACAAGTAATACTAGAAGAAGACAATACTATCCCACTTTAGGCAGTTAATCCTGTGCGAAAACACAGCTTTTTCATAGTTAAAATTCAAAAGTTTAGGAGCGCAAAAAAAATGCTGCCTCACCCACCGATCTTTGTCGCACAACTGACAGAGTATTAATGGAGTTACAATTATAAAAAATGAAAAATATGTTGCCCAAATAATGAATAGTTACTACAGAATGGTAGAAAACGAGAATAAAGCAAGCGAATGCGATATATCGTAATTCAAATGAAATAGGCAAATTTGTGTGTAGTTGGATAAGTTGCAGCAGTTTACGGTATTTAATACATGGAGAAGAAGAATAACAAGTTATTTATTAAAAACTAAAAAACACGACTGACAACTCACATAGACTATGTCACTCGCAAGAATGCAAGGAATCTAAAAATACCTCTCACATCAAATCTGTTAAGCCGTTCAGGACTTATGGTGGAATAAAGGAACTTACATACATGAACCCTGAAAACATAACACTCCTTTTTTGGTCAGTCGTGTAAATTAAATGTGTCATATCAGTCAACCATTTCACGTTATTAAAGACTAGCGCTCCACCCCGGCTTCGCTCGGGAGGTAAATATATAAATTGTAGCCTATGAACTCAGGTATAATGTAGCTTTCTATGGTGATAGAATTTATGAAATCGGTTCAGTAGTTCCGAAGTTCCGAAGTTCACCCCCTACAAACAAACTCACAAACACTTCCTCTAATAAGTGCGATTGTGTGATAATGTTAGCAAGACTCAAGCAAAAATACATATTTTCGGCTCAATTTATTCATAAAGGCACCGAAAATTTAGAAAAAAATTCAGCTTTCAAGTCATGAAACTTAAAATTTTCAGCGATAACATATATATATTTTTATATAATTAGTTAATATATATACTATATTAAATTCTTATCAGAGCACTTTTGTTTTTAGACTTATATTTTTAAAGATATTTAAGAAATAGTTGCTAAATTGGTACAAAATCTTGGTACAAAATGTTCTACTTTCGTTGGCAGGATCGAACAGATCCTGCCAACGAATGTAGAACATTGTGTTGTGCAAAAAACTATCTTATTGCAACGCGCACACGCCGCGGTTAAGCGCATATGAATTTTGTTTTTTGCAGCTCAGGATGGACCTCGTCTTAAAGTTGAGACATACTTAATTAGATTCTTGGATGATTGTAATTCTGATATTTTTTGTACATTACTTTTTTATAAGACTCATATGATATTAGAAACAGAAAAAAAGTAGCACTAGTATTTAACTTACATCTGGAGGAACAGTAGCGGAATGGCTGACATACACCGTCAAAGTTGTGACTGTGGACATCACTGGTTCTCCCTGGTCATATGCTTGGACATCCACCTATAAAAATAAGAAATAAACCATAGGTTTAGGAAGTCTATGGGAATTGTATGTGGAAATGGTGTATGATAAATCTATGAAATAAACATTTTGTAATTTTGTTTTCAAACCAAGGGCAAATGTTTTAGATACTAGCAGTAATAGTAGATACTTGTTTTTGTCATAGTAGTAGTTTTATAAATAAATATTTGTTTTAAAATGAGGGCGCCACTAGGCTCAAATGCCATTGAATTATTCAACAAAATTACCAATTAAATTTTAATCAACAAAATCAAAACATATTTAGTATACTCACAGTATATTCACTGTCAGTCTCCTTCCTCAAATCATCTCGAACCCTGATGCTTCCATTATCAGGCTCCACATGGAAATACTTGGAAGCCTTCCCCCTTCCAACCAGTTTGTATCTGACCCTATTATTAGGGGGGGTGGCGTCCACGTCCGTGGCTGTAACGGTGGTGACAAGGGTTCCGATGGAAGATGTGTCTTCGATGGTGATTGGTCGGATGAGTGATGTGAATATTGGTGCGTTATCATTTTTATCCTGTAGAAAGTATATAGGATTAGTGTACGGATATTCAAAGTAGTTTCAAGTTAAGATGACCTCGACACTGAACGACGCGGAATCTGCTTTAGACGAGCTCTTATGACAACGGAATAAGGACGCTAATTGAATGTAGTGACGTCATTTGCATCGGCTAGGCGCGCGTGCCGATCAGTTGCCGGGGGCATCACTGCATTCAATCAATTTTAATGAAATTTAGTATGGAGATAGTTGAAGATCCGGGGTCAAATATAGGCTACTTTTTTTTTAACAACCCCCAAGCTTCTAAAATGGGGAGTCTACGAAAAACACAGATAATCTTTTTGACGCGGGCGGAGTCGCGGGGCAACAGCTAGTATACTATATTTATTAAATGTCCACCCGTGTGAAGCCAGGGTCATAGAAAATACTACTCTCTGTTTGGTGGTTGACTGGTAGAGAATGCCATAAGGCGTCCACCATTCTACTATTCCTACTAATATTATAAACTAGCCACGCCCCGGGGCTTTGCTCCCTTGGGAATTTCGGGATATAAAGTACCCCATGTGCTATTCCCGGTATTTTTCTACCCGTATACCAAATTTCATCGAAATCCGTCCAGTATATTTTGCGTGATTGAGTAACAAACATCCTCACAAACTCACAGACTCACAAACTCAAATCCAAACTTTCGCATTTATAACATTAGTATGGATGCGAAAGTTTGGATGTGAATTTGTGAGGATGTTTGTTAGGTACCTAATCAATCCTGAAAAATTTGACGGATTTCGATGAAATTCGGAACATGAATAGAAAAATATCGGGAATAGCACATAGGGTACTTTTTATTCCGAAATTTCCACGGGAGCGAAGTCCCAGGGCGCAACTAGTTTGTACATAATTTTTGTAATTTTGAGCAATGATGTTTAAAAAACATAACACTTTTTTCTTAAGTCGTGTAATAGTTTGTACATAATTTTTGTAATTTTGTGCAATGATGTTTCAAAGCCAAAGTATTTTTTTTTTATTGAAACTTGGCCTTCATAGAAGGCTCTTTTTCACGTCGATAACTAATTATTAAATCATAATATATTATGTCTCAAAGCTACAAACTACTAGCATTTCGGAACGACCACTGCTGAGAAGAAATGCCGAAAGAAACTCATGAAACAGTCTTGGTCGCCTAATATGCCAGAGGGGCTATTTATTAACTTTATACATACACTAGATTGTGTACAGTCAAAAATAAAATATAAGAAAAAAAAATTATAATAAAACATGTTATGTTTGTGATGAAAAAACATAACACTTCTTTTTTCGTCAGTCGTGTAAAAAAAAACAAACTCACATCAACCAGAACCTCCACAGTGGTAGTGACGCCGACACCATCCTCCATGTTCTCCTCAGTGCCCACGATGATCTCGTGGCGAGCGCTCGTCTCGCGGTCCAGCGGCCGCAGGGTTCGGATCATGCCGGACTTGCGGTCTATTGAGAACAAGTCCGTGTCTCCCAGCATTATGGTGTAGGTTATTTCTGGCGTCGTGTCCGGGTCTATAGCCTGGGAAATAAGTAAATGGATGTGCTATTAAAATGCACAGGTGAAATTTGTAAGTTTTGTTGGAAAACTAAGAGAAACTGGAAGCTTCTTTTTTACATTCAACCACTCCACTAAAACCAAAGGTGACGAGAGACGTGGCGAAGGTACTGAGAAGTTAAAAATTTATATTAAACCCTTTAACCCTAATGAGCGATTTTTCTGACAGTTAAAGTAAGAAAAAAAAATCAATATAAAAAAGTCTCAACAGATGGCGTTTTATTGAAAACCGAGTAATAATGGCTATGCCTATATTGTGCGCTTTTTATTGTCAGCCAGAGGCAAAAAAAATCACATAACAGTTTGACAGTTGCACAAATCACAATATTGATACTTTTTAGATGTTTTTTTTATTAGGTTTTTTTTTTACATGCCAATACCGTGCATTTTTGCTTTTTGAATGGTCCGCCTTTTACTAAGCGCCACCTATGAATTCATCTGGAACTATTTTTTTTTTTATTTGGGTCTCGAAAAATCCTTCATATAAATTAAATTCGCAGTCGCGCACGCCTCACGTGGCCGCCTCGCCGCGCTGCACGCCGGTTTCTCTGTTTTATGCCATGATATTTTTAATCTTATGATATAACAATTAGGGTTTAATTTGTTAACTTCTTAATATCATCGGCGCGCCTCTCCCGGTGTGCGCCTGTGCCAAACGGTTTCGTGGAAGTAAATAATGGTTATTTAAAAGACATCTCTCCTCTATCCGTTTTGGTGGAGTCTGGCTATAGGTAGCTTTCATTGTATATTTCTTTTTGAGTGTGTTACAAAATTAACATTGATCAAATCGCCTTTAGGCACCTGAGTCACTCAGGCCTGAGGCTACTCAGATGCCTAAAGGCTTTTTTCTCTCTGGCACCTATCGTAACAACTACCGCCATCTAGCGACTACAGTAGACTAATCATCAAGTGTCACTCACATGGACCTTGACCACAGGGTAGTTAGCAGCATTCTCGGGCACGTGCACGGAGTAGCGTCCCTGCGGGAAGGCGGGCGGCTCGTCCGGCACGTCCTGCACCTGCACGGTGACGGACGCGGTGCCCAGTCGCTTGTCGATCGCGCCGTCCGTCGCCGTCGCCACGAACAAGTACTCCTGGAGGGAAATTATTATGAATAAGGTGATTACAGGCGATTTTTTATCAGAAGTACTTATTATTTCTTTCTTATTGAGTAGGTATGTTATTACTAACACTAGTGTCAGATTTTATTCAAGTCGCCTAAAAACATGACAACTACATTAAATTGATATTTTGTAATGACGACAATTTTGACTACTACGTATGTATAATTTATTATTATTATTATGTATAGTTTTTCGCCTGCAAATATTTTTTTTTCACGACTACCGCCATCTAGTGGCAGTAGCCCTATGCACATTAGTAAACAGTCAGCCAATGTACAAGTTTCCTCACGATGTTTTCCTTTACCGGAAGCAAGTGGTGGTCTTGAAAACTACCATACATGAGTCCATTAGTCAGATTGGTCTACCAACTCATGTGGCACAGGTGGAATTTGCACCCGAGGGCTTATTTAGCGAGAGGGTGGTAATAAAATAGTAATGGCGAAAAAAATATATCCATATTTTTTTGCGCGGAAAGGCCGCACGTCCCCAATACGTACCTTACGTCCGTTATGGACACGCCCAATCAGCCGGGAACAATAGGGTGCCTACCGTAGGATTAAATATATCCTTCGTATAATACCATCCTATATAAAGGGATAAATCACACAGATTGAGCTAGCCTCAAAGTAAGTAAGCTTCCTTGTCTTACGGGGTACTAACTCAAAGCCAGGCTAGATGTAATGCCTGGGTAACCGCGGGACAGACGATGTCATGTTAAGGGTTTTATTGTATTATGTGTCCAATCTTGTGAATATTAACAAATACTATATAAACTCTAGCGAGTTAATACGCGCAGCTCCGGCTAGAAATTGGCAACTTATGCGACACTAGCGCCTCTTCCTGGACGAAGCGGTTGTTTGATGAAACTGTTAAATTTCGCGAATTTATTTTGTTGTAACACAGTGTATTTCACAAATTTAAATGGAATTACACATATATAACATAGTTGTATTTTTTAAATATTAAAGGACCAACATATAACATGTTAAAGTGCAAATAAACTGTGTTAGGTCACCTCCTGCCACCAGATGGCTAGTTGCCAAACCAATGTATGGGAAATGTCAAGAGCTGTGCGTATTAACCAAGGAAGTTATATCCCATGGAAGCGAAATAACGTTCAAGTTTACGTGGCAATTCCCCCACTCATTCGGCGCTTAAAATGGCTGCCGCTAGTGACGGGCACTGTCGATAAACTTTATTATCGTTGAAAACTTTCGGGCAACTTATTGCATAAAAAAAATCGTTCATTGACCCCGACTCCAAAAACACGTAACACTGTATATTGATGCTAGTTATTTATTTTTTAAGCAACAATAGGTAACAATAGGTTCTTTATACATAAATGTAGTATTACAATTTCAATATCACACTAATATTGTAAAGAGAAAGTGTTTGTATTTTTTTTTTGTTGGGGGTAATTCGGAACTACTAAACCTACTACCTAAATAAGAGAGTAGTTCGTATTCGTAGTAGTTCTTATTCTTTATAGTTGAGTAAACTACTCGCCTTGTACATACTGGTATCTGTGGTTGGTACAAGTTTGGGGTAATCTTCGGAACTACTAAATCTACTACCTAAATAAGCGAGTAGTTCGTATTTGTAGTAGTTCTTATTCTTTATATATATACAGGGTTACTTGTAAAACATCAATAACCTCTCTAGGGGTGAAAGTACTCATGAATATGAGCAACTTTTTGTATGGGACCGACTCTGAAATCTCAAAAAAATCAGCTGTTCCATACATTTTGGCCGAGTAGGTATTGTAAAAAGTATGGAACAGCTGATTTTTTTTTTTTGAGATTTCAGAGTCGGTCCCATACAAAAAGTTGCTCATATTCATGAGTACTTTCACCCCTAGAGAGGTTATTGATGTTTTACAAGTAACGCTGTATGTTCTCCAAAGATTTAAATATATTCTCTAATTTCGGAATAAACAATATCCTATATGCTATTCCCTTTATATTGGTATTCCTATATTATTGGTATTTTTCTACCCGTGTACCAAATTTCAGTCCAAAACCGTCCAGTAGATTTTGCGTGTTTGAGTAACTCTTCTTCTTCTTCTCTCAGCCGAAAGACGTCCACTGCTGGACAAAGGCCTCCCCCAATGGGGGGTTTTGCCGTAATCGCCACGCTTGGCAGGCGCTGCTGCGCTTGAAAGATGCTGCTGCCCATCCTCCGGTATTTTAAATCCCTTAGTCGCCTCTTACGACACCCACGGGAAGAGATAAGTTGGTGCTATTCTAGGGCCACACCACAGGCCGTAACAAACTCACAAACATACAAACGTCGTAAATTTCGCATTTATATATCTACAACCAAATGTTTATCGATATAAGAAAATACACATCACTATAACGAAAATGACTTGGGTGAAATAATGAAAAATACAACAAACTAAGCTACCATGATACAAAAAGTTCGTTTTATTATTTCAGAAGCATCAATTTACGTTGTGACAATCGTTAATTTCGATGAAAAAACCGTGTAAAAACTAAAAATTGTTTGCTAACCTAAAAATGGTTACTTGAGGCTGATTTTGAGCACGACATTGCATTATTGAGCATCTAGGCATTTTGTAACGTAATTGCCCTATCACACTATATAAAAAAGGTATTTATCAGTCTTTATCTTCAATAAACTCAATATAAATAAGAAAAATAATTCAAATCACAAGAACACTTGACAGGTTATGTACTACTGTATTTACGTTCGCTGGCTCTAACAATGGCGATTTTTTTCCACGCGTCCTAGAAACGGTGACGTCATCGCGAAATGTTGCCAAAAATAAGAAAAGTTAAACATCCCATTATCCTTTTTTACTTATGGCGTGATACTGAGGTTAAAAAGAGACAAACCTATTTTTTTTGATTTGGCGTCGAAAAGCTTCATATTTGTATAATGACCAGTTTATATATGTTGAATGGACCACTTCCATAGATATAACTTCCTTGGTATTAACTCGCTAAAGTTTATAGTCAGTCCTAGCGCCATCTATCATGAGCACTATGTATCTTGACACTTATAGATGGCGTTGTTCTTGAGGCGGGGTAAATGAATAACATCTTAACTCATAAAGATGGCTTTATTCTTGTGAGGCGGTAGATGTCACCATATGAATAAAATGTTAGTGCATTTTACCTTCTGCCAACTGCTTTAAGAACAGATTAGACAAAATCGCAATCACAAAAGCGATCTGCGAAGTGCGCACATTTTTTGTTGAATGTACGTTTTGCAAAGTACACATTCTGCGTCAAACCCGTTATGAAGCTGCTAGTGTGTTCAGAATAAAAAAAAAATAGTGAAAAAAATACCTTGATCTGTTCATAATCCAGTTCGGTGTTGGTCACAATCATTCCGGTGCCGTTGTCGATGCTGAAAGGCAAGTGCGAGGGCAGACTGTACGTGATCATTGCGTTCACGCCTTCATCGCTGTCCGTCGCGTGGACATAGCCTACAAACTCGCCTTTAGCTCCTGAAATTTTTAAATAAGTGTTACGTAATGCTTGATGCAGATGGCGACAGCAGCACAAGCAGTAAACAAACAAAGATAGATATAACATTCATATGAAAAGGTTTGATTAACCTTTAAATAAATGTGTCATTCCACGGGAAATGGTACCTTATGGTCGTTGGCGCTTAAGTCTTTTAGAAAAAGAAATATGCGGAAATATTGCGTATTCGAAAGAAACTCTGTTTGCTAATTTGATAAAACTAATGGAGATTGTAAAGGCTAGGCAACTTTTAGCGAATACTCTACTCTATGCTCAACCCTAAAGTTTGACTGTCAGACAATGCTTTTAGCATTAAGTCCACCTTTTGTACTTTACTTTTGTATGTGTGTACAATATAGTTTAAATAAATAAATAAATTTCAAAGTCACGCCTCAACGCTTAGCGGATTTTAATAAAGGGTAGACAGAAGCAAGAGTTGCGAAACATTAATGCCACGTTTAGTTGGATAGTGGGCTAATTTTGATGTTTGACGTATCCTGATTTAAAATAAATCTAATTTTCAATCCATAATAGGGGACCGGACAAGGTATAAGAATTGTTAAAAATATGTAATTTTATGATAGAATACATAAAATTAAACACATTTTGCGACTTTTCAGCGCGAGTTTATTTACCGGAGCTAATTTATTACAGTTCAAACTTTATGGGAAAGCCCTTTTCTACGCGTGACGTCATATGAATGTACGTTTAGTTAGAGGCGTTTTGGTATCGTTCAAACATCGCTTAAATATGTGCATTGTTTTATCTTTTACTTATTGATGAGATTCTTTTACGGATGATTCTATTATTGTGAGATATTTAAAAAAACATAAAAAAGTTGTCCGTTCCCCTATTCCCACGGGAGTGAAGCACCGTGACGCAGACAGTAAAACTATAACAATATATAGATTACCTTCTTTAACATGGAATAAGTAGGAGTCCTCGTCAAACTTGGGATTGTTATCGTTGATGTCGGTAACCTTGATGTTGACTGTGGCCGTGTTCGACAGCTTGCCTGGATCTTCAGCTTTCACCATCTAAAAATAAGAATCAATTTGTATTAACCATGCTGGCTACTAAAACATAATGCAATCGAATATTTTATTTCTACATGACTACCTAAAAAGCACCATTATATTTTCAGGGTTCACAATTTCACATACTAGTACATACTAATAATTATGTTTCTTTATTTCACGATTTCCTAAATTCTTTAAGGTAATGTCTATGAGTTATCCTTAGATTCCAACGTCATCCAAGGAAACATAAGTTACGTGACGTCAAGAAACGCAGTCATTTTTTTTTGTAAATTTTTTTATTACATTGGAATTATTTTAATCTTATTTTACTAAAACCAGCCAGTGTTCCTTCAAATTAAATATTTATGGCGCGTTGACACTATGCGAGTCCACTCGATCCGGGCAGACTCAGATAGTATTAACGGTGCTTAACTATTAATAAATGGGTTTTACCATAAAGCGGACTAAACACTAAAATAACACAAGCAAAAACAACTTGAAACGTTATCATCTCGAAATTAATTTACTTTATACGAGTACCAGCGTTAGACAAAATAAGTAAGAAACAAACTCACCAATTGGTATCTAGTAAGCACTTCTCTGTCTAAGCTTCTGATGACCGTGATGATACCAGTTGTAGATCCGATGGCGAACTGGCGTAGGTCGTTTCCTGATACGATGGAGTAGGTTACAGGTTCGTTTTCCGGGTCTTTGGCCTGGAAAAATGAATAAAGATAAGTTGGTATATGTATTTAATGAGATAATAGAGGTAAACGGCTATTTCGCACTTTGCAACTGTCTCGCTTGCACAATGTAACAATTAAGATCATAGTGACAAATGCATTAGGTACTTTTTGAAAAAAATAGTTTTTTACTATAAATGAAAATGTGGCATGTGCAAGCGAAATGGCTCTTAATAAAAATAATTATTTAATGTTACAGTTATGGGGGTATAAAGTTGGCTATCTAAGGACTTATGGGTGACGTTACAGAATACTCTGACGGAATTTAGAAACCAAAAAATATCACAGTGAAAGAAATTAGACCATTGCAAACGGATCAGCAACATTTCTGAATTATTAGTCCTATAATCACAGTCACTGTAAGATAAAAAGGGTGCAAACACTAACAGTGTAGTAGCGCCCTCAACTCAAGAACTGCAGAGGTCTTGTATTATAATTCAGGGGCTACCATCTCACAGATGATGCATACAGAACTGACATAACAATATCGTCAAGTCAACGTCAAAAAAAAATGAAAAACTTACAGTGACAGTAGTAACAGTAGAGTTGATAGCAGCGCCCTCTGAGACTGGCGCGTAGTAATCCCTACTCGAGAACTGTGGCGGTCTGGTGTTAGGGCCGGGAGCTACTGATAGTTCCACTATGCCCTGGGAACTGAGCCCTTTGGCGTCAGTGGCTCGGATGGTCAGAGAATACTGCTCACCGGCTTGTAGGCGGCTTGTGCTCGCTGGATAAAAAGAGGTTATAGATAAATTGAGGTATCAAAATTCAATTTAAAATTCATGAACAGGCGTTTGTTAGTGCTCTATAAAAATCACTTTTGTGAGGGTAGTCAAAATCAAAACCCTAATCCTAACTTCCTTAATAATACAATGCAAAAGTGAATTTGTTTGTTTATTTATTTGTTTGTTACCTCTTCACGACTTATCTACTGAAGCAATCTTCCTGAAATTTCGCATACACATAGTTAGAAGTACTGAGAAGGACATAGGGTACCTTTCATCTCGGGAGTCAGCACTGTTCCCAAATTCACGCGGGCGGGCAAAAGTTAGTTGAAGTATAAAAAATATTTAATTAAAAATTCTTGATCAGGCAGTTGATGCTCCAGATAAATCACTTTTGTGAGGGTGGTCAAAACCAAAAATTAATAAATAAATCACACTCAGAGTAGAAATGTTTGATTAGTTCCGACCTATCAAGAAATATAATGTGCTACGAGTTTTAAAAATCGTCAAAATCAAAACTCACACCATGCATTGTTATGTCGTTTAAAAGTGCGTACACTCAGTGTCATCAAACGTGAATGAATCAAAAATAGTGTTCAGTAAATTTGCTGTAAACTGATCGGAAACCATATACATACTTTAATCCAAACATTATCTAGCATTTCCAAATCTGGGAACTAAAATAGATTTTGAATGATATTATTATCAAGTTAGACTCTATATAATGCCTTTGTAGAAATTTATATATTTCTCTAAGGTGAAATTTAAACCTCACTTTTCTTATGTCATACTAGGCACAGTTCAAAATATATGAAATAAAACTTTTTTTCCAAAAAAAATGAACCGACTTCCATCATAAAACTTAAAATCATGAAATAACAATAAAGAAAAATGTATTAGCATGCTACCTACTGAATGAGGTGAAGTCGGTGCCAGCCAAGTGCAGGAGTAAGGGTGTTATGTAATTGTTTAGATAGGCATTTTGTATTGTAATTTAGATTATTTAATATTCAATTTGGCACCGACTTCACCTCATTCAGTAGGTAGCATGCTAATACATTTTTCTTTATTGTTATTTCATGATTTTAAGTTTTATGATGGAAGTCGGTTCATTTTTTTGGAAAAAAAGTTTTATTTTATCATTTTTAGTGCTTCTATACCTATTTTCTTTACTAAAAACTTTTTTTCACTGCTGGCCGAAAATAAAGAATTAAGAATTCGAAACTTTTTATGTCAGTTTGATTTGAAATGTCAAAACATGTCAAATTGTCTATTATTTTTGGCACATAAACAGACCGAGAGCCCGCGACGACCAAACCTTCCTTATTTTAAAAATGCTGAATGTTTCTCTGCGTGGTATATACGGATAAAAAATATAAGCGACTAGGTATGAAGTTTGGATCTTAGTTGCTTATGCAGGTAATATGGATAGCTAGGATGATTTTTAAAGGTATAAAAAGCACCCTTGGGGCCTCCCAAAGTAATATTAAATTCAGCTTTTATAATAAAACAAATATAACTATAATTTAGTAAAGTTATAATGTCTAGCAGGGGTTTATATCTGCACCAATTGCCTGGTAATGGATGGCGTGATGTCATACAGAAATAAAATCTTTAAAAAACTTTACTTTGAGAAAATTAAGTTACCACTTCAAATGTTATTGCTACAAATAATCTGCCTAAGTAATCATGATCCAACTTTTATAGTTGCTAATCGCTATTTCTATGTTGGGAACATACACAGAAAATCTTGAGTTTTAATAAAATAAGGAAGGGCAAGCTGTCGCGGGCTTTTGCTCTATAATGCAATGTTGGTATTTTTATATTTTGTAAGGTATCTTTAAAATTACCGAACAGATTCTGACGTGGTTAAAATGGGACCATCTTGGGAATTTACCATTACGAATAAAAAAACAATTTCGGAAATCAGCCCACTATAGGCGGAGAAATCGGCGAACATACATAAAAAAAAAACATACATACATCGAAACATATAACCTCCTCCTTTTTTGGGAAGTCGGTTGAAAAGAAACATTTATTTAAGCTTAGCTTTAAATCATCAGAAATAAATCAGATTAACTTCAGATCCGCCATACAATTTGATTTGTATTGTACTATAAATAAATAAAAATGTGCAGGTGATGGTGCAACTTACATATAACCCCGGTGTTGGGGTCGATAGTGAATTTGTTCCCGCCGTTGTTAGAAACGTGATAGATGCTGTACGTGATTCGTGCGTTCTCACCCTCGTCTATGTCAGTCGCTTCCACCTAAAAAAATATGTCAAATATTAATCCTAATACTATACTAATATTATATTTGTTTGTTACCTCTTCACGTTTTATCTTCTGAACCAATCTTCCTGAAATTCGCATACACATAGTTAGAAATACTGAGAAGGACATAGGGTACCCTTCATCCCGGGAAAAAGCACTGTTCCCGTGGGCGAAGACGCGGGCAAAAGCTAGTAGTTAATAATACCACGATCTCATCAGTGGGCAGTAGTATAAGAAGTAGACAGAATATTTTGACAATGAAAAGCCTTATCAAAGTGGCTCAAAGCTCAAGGACTTCTTATGCTCTGTGGTAACATCACAGAAATAAATCAAGGTGATTGATATATTTATTTCTGTGGGTAACATGGTGGATGGTTAACTGCATGTGCTGGTCGCCGACATCTGCGTCGAGCTTCGAGTAATATTTGATATTTTCGGTACGGAAAATGTTTGTTAGTTTAGTACCAAAGAGAGCGAAAATTAGGTCAGGAAGACTTAAGACATAATATGAGGAAAATAAAGGAATAAGTGAGCGTCGTCGGGTCGTTTAAGAATTAAAACAGCAATGGAGAGAGAAAAATGAAAGGAACTCCACCGATATGACCCTCGCTCTTAAATGATGATGAGGTATCACTGTAATACATTACCCCGATGACCCAAAAAACTGTGGAAAGAGAGAAAAAGGATCCGTCGACCCACAGGGGGTCATACTGGTGTGACCACGGGTTAAACCTTGAATAAATAAAGTGGGCTTCAAGCTTTGTGGTAGAGAGAAAAAGAATCCGTCGACCCCTGGTCATACTGGTGTGACCACGGGTTGAACCTTGAATAAATAAAGTGGGCTTCAAGCTTTGTGGTAGCGAGAAAAAGAATCCGTCGACCCCTGGTCATACTGGTGTGACCACGGGTTAAACCTTGAATAAATAAAGTGGGCTTCAAGCTTTGTGGTAGAGAGAAAAAGAATCCGTCGACCCCTGGTCATACTGGTGTGACCACGGGTTGAACCTTGAATAAATAAAGTGGGCTTCAAGCTTTGTGGTAGCGAGAAAAAGAATCCGTCGACCCCTGGTCATACTGGTGTGACCACGGGTTAAACCTTGAATAAATAAAGTGGGCTTCAAGCTTTGTGGTAGAGAGAAAAAGAATCCGTCGACCCCTGGTCATACTGGTGTGACCACGGGTTGAACCTTGAATAAATAAAGTGGGCTTCAAGCTTTGTGGTAGCGAGAAAAAGAATCCGTCGACCCCTGGTCATACTGGTGTGACCACGGGTTAAACCTTGAATAAATAAAGTGGGCTTCAAGCTTTGTGGTAGAGAGAAAAAGAATCCGTCGACCCCTGGTCATACTGGTGTGACCACGGGTTGAACCTTGAATAAATAAAGTGGGCTTCAAGCTTTGTGGTAGCGAGAAAAAGAATCCGTCGACCCCTGGTCATACTGGTGTGACCACGGGTTAAACCTTGAATAAATAATGTGGGCTTCAAGCTTTGTGGTAGAGAGAAAAAGAATCCGTCGACCCCTGGTCATACTGGTGTGACCACAGAACATATAAAAGAGGTTAGAATGGCTATAATGCACCGTTTCTATGAGAACCAGTGTCGCCTAATCCGCCCCACCTTTCACCGTTACCACACATTTGCCATAATGAGTACGAAGCTTCGCACACTCTTGCAATTTCCAATCTAGCCAATCATAGCGCCACGTCATCACGTAATTTCAAACTGAACCAATCATACGCAAGCACGCAATCGATGTACAATTAGTGTGATTGTGTTTGTAAACTACGCTAGTGCTTGACTAAACTTTAAATGACTTAATTATCGATATTGAATTTTGTTATTAAACAATAACATAATTCAAACAACAATACTGTTACATACAAAAGTGATATAGTAAAATGGAAAATAAAACAAATTACATTTCTTACAATATTATATTTATTGACCTTGGAACAAGATATATTTATTAAGAAGTTGTCGCTTGGTTTGTTTTTCTAAAGATTTTTTTAGTAAAAAGTGTAAGCGAATGTTTAAATATTTCTCAATAACGACTTTAGTTAGATCCGTTACATGGTTCGATGTTGGGAATTCACCAAATTGATGAAATGATATATCATCAAACAATGTACTGCCAACAAAATGCCGTAATATTTTCGCGACTAAAATATATTTTTTTAAATCTTTCAATCTATTCGTGTACTGACGTATAACAGTTTCAAAAGATAACTGGTTTTTAAAATTCAGTTGCAAGATTCCACCTGGACAAACATACATACAAACATATATTGCAAGTTAAATAAAAGCTTGTTATAATAATAATTATTCGCATTACTTAATTTAGTCTTAACATTAACATTAATTTATAACATTTATAAATATATAACTTTGAAAGACGATATCGATAAATATCGTCTCTCACTACGCCCAGCACTAGAGCTAATGCCACGTTGTTGCCGCGCACTCCACTACGCGGTACGTTTGACGTTGCAAAAATAACGAACGCATGCAGACAGCAATGTATATTTTTTGGAGAAAAAAAAATATTTTTATGACCTTTGAAAGATTTTGACTAAAATATCGTATTTACTAGAGGTTTTTTTACTTACCGATGATAAGAAACGCATCCTTTGTTTATATTAAGCTCTTGGCTTCTCGCTCGACAAGTAATTACCGCACATGAAGGCATTTTCGTACAATTTTGTAGCAGCGCTTCGCAATACTTACTCCGCTAGAGTTCGCGAGCGACTAAACGGCGCGGTCACGTGTTTTTGTAAAGATACGAGCGGTCGCTCGCATGCTTGGCGCGCCGGCCCCGCCCACAACTCCTTTCTAACCTCTTTTATATGTTCTGTGGGTGTGACCACGGGTTTAACCTTGAATAAATAAAGTGGGCTTCAAGCTTTGTGGTAGCGAGAAAAAGAATCCGTCGACCCCTGGTCATACTGGTGTGACCACGGGTTTAACCTTGAATAAATAAAGTGGGCTTCAAGCTTTGTGGTAGAGAAAAAGAATCCGTCGACCCCTGGTCATACTGGTGTGACTACGGGTTAAACCTTGAATAAATAAAGTGGGCTTCAAGCTTTGTGGTAGAGAGAAAAAGAATCAGTCGACCCCTGGTCATACTGGTGTGACCACGGGTTTAACCTTGAATAAATAAAGTGGGCTTCAAGCTTTGTGGTAGCGAGAAAAAGAATCCGTCGACCCCTGGTCATACTGGTGTGACCACGGGTTTAACCTTGAATAAATAAAGTGGGCTTCAAGCTTTGTGGTAGAGAAAAAGAATCCGTCGACCCCTGGTCATACTGGTGTGACTACGGGTTAAACCTTGAATAAATAAAGTGGGCTTCAAGCTTTGTGGTAGAGAGAAAAAGAATCCGTCGACCCCTGGTCATACTGGTGTGACCACGGGTTAAACCTTGAATAAATAAAGTGGGCTTCAAGCTTTGTGGTAGAGAGAAAAAGAATCCGTCTTTCCCTGGTCATACTGGTGTGACCACGGGTTAAACCTTGAATAAATAAAGTGGGCTTCAAGCTTTGTGGTAGAGAGAAAAAGTATCCGTCGACCCCTGGTCATACTGGTGTGACCACGGGTTAAACCTTGAATAAATAAAGTGGGCTTCAAGCTTTGTGGTAGAGAGAAAAAGAATCCGTCGACCCCTGGTCATACTGGTGTGACCACGGGTTAAACCTCGAATATATAAAGTGGGCTTCAAGCTTTGTGGTAGAGAGAAAAAGAATCAGTCGACCCCTGGTCATACTGGTGTGACCACGGGTTAAACCTTGAATAAATAAAGTGGGCTTCAAGCTTTGTGGTAGAGAGAAAAAGAATCCGTCGACCCCTGGTCATACTGGTGTGACCACGGGTTGAACCTTGAATAAATAAAGTGGGCTTCAAGCTTTGTGGTAGAGAGAAAAAGAATCCGTCGACCCCTGGTCATACTGGTGTGACCACGGGTTAAACCTTGAATAAATAAAGTGGGCTTCAAGCTTTGTGGTAGAGAGAAAAAGAATCCGTCGACCCCTGGTCATACTGGTGTGACCACGGGTTAAACCTCGAATATATAAAGTGGGCTTCAAGCTTTGTGGTAGAGAGAAAAAGAATCCGTCGACCTCTGGTCATACTGGTGTGACCACGGGTTAAACCTTGAATAAATAAAGTGGGCTTCAAGCTTTGTGGTAGAGAGAAAAAGAATCCGTCTTTCCCTGGTCATACTGGTGTGACCAGTGGGTTAAACCTTGAATAAACAAAGTGGGCTTCAAGCTTTGTGGTAGAGAGAAAAAGAATCAGTCGACCCCTGGTCATACTGGTGTGACCACGGGTTAAACCTTGAATAAATAAAGTGGGCTTCAAGCTTTGTGGTAGAGAGAAAAAGAATCCGTCGACCCCTGGTCATACTGGTGTGACCACGGGTTAAACCTCGAATAAATACCTTATGTACAGCAGTGGGCTCCAAGCTGGCAGGCACAATGATAGGCAACGTCTTCGAGATTGACCTTGAAGATTTATGGTAGAGAGAAAACGAATGTCCCACCAGGGGGTCATACTGGTGTGACCACGGGTTAAACCTCGAATAATACCTTATGTACAGCAGTGGGCTCCAAGCTGGCAGGCACAATGATAATCAACGTCTTCGAGATTGACCTTGAAGATTTGTGGTAGAGATAAAACGAATGACCCACCAGGGGGTGATACTGGTGTGACCACGGGTTAAACCTCGAATAATACCTTATGTACAGCAGTGGGCTCCAAGCTGGCAGGCACAATGATAGGCAACGTCTTCGGGATGACAGGTGCGTTGTCGTTAACGTCCAGCAACCGCACCGCTAGCGACAGCGGCGCCGACGCCGCGCCGCCATTCACCTCGCGCGCTACCACCTGGAAAACACAATGGGTGCTATCAAATACTATCCTTACTAATATTATAAATGCGAAAAAAGTTTGTAACCTCTTCACGCTTTATCTACTGAACCAATCTTCCTGAAATTTCGCATACACATAGTTAAAAGTATGAAGAAGGACATAGGGCACCTTTCATCCCGGGAAAAAGCACTGTTCCCGTGGGAAATTCACGCGGGCGAAAGCTAGTACTATATAAACTCTTTGGTGCTATAGAGTAAGGGCAGACATCTGTCAGATGGTATAACGCTGTCAATATGAATGTCAATGTGTCAAATTCAAATGACAGTATTGTACCATTGACATGACCAATTTGACCACACTCCACGTAGGCCGTACATAAATTAAATTTGACGACTATCTGTGTTCCTAGGCTAACAAGAAATTTCAATTTTAAAGTATGTACCCTTTATTTTAGGTTATATCCTATCCGTCCAGTAGATTTTGCGTCATTGAGTAGGTAACAAAAATCCACACATTTACACACGCATCCAGACTTTCGCATTTATAATGTACTAGCTTTTGCCCGCGACTTCGCCCGCGTGAATTATACATATAAACCTTCCTCTTGAATCACTCTATCTATTAAAAAAAACCGCATCAAAATCCGTTGCGTAGTTTCAAAGATTTAAGCATACAAAGGGACATAGGGACAGAGAAAGCGACTTTGTTTTATACTATGTAGTGATGAAGTAAAACTTGGAACACTTGTTTGTTTCAGGTCTGTAAATAAATAACTGAATAAATAAATAAATAAAACACAAACCTGGAACCTAAATTTGCCAGGGTTCGGTGGATCCCTGTCCAGCTTATCATCGTTAACGATCAGGTAACCATCGCTATCGATGTCGAAGAAGTTAGTGGTCAGCTCGAACGAGTACTTGGGGACTGGGTCGCCGGGTCCCTGTAATAACAAATACCTATAAATCAGTTGTTGATCTCGCCATGCCACTTCTATAGAATATTATATCTTACCACAAGAGACTTCATTATGAATGTTTATTTATTTATTTCATTTTATACAGCGTGTCATTTTATGTTAATTAAAAAGGTTTAGGAAGTAATTTAAAAAGATATGAAAATAATTTTCAGGCAATATCACTAATGTAGCGCCATCGTAGGAAGGCACGTTCAAGTCGTTGATTCCGAAACTGGCTAATCAAAAAAATGATCACTTTATTTGACTTCATAGATCATGAGAATGGTCTAAAAACTATGACAATAGTAATGAATAATTTCATCTTGCAACCATTTGATGACAAAAGATATGATTAAGATATACAGGGTAGTATAAGTGAGACGTTTTAAATAGAAAATCAGACACACTAAGTCTGACAGCCTCCATATCAGTATCGAGAACCCTGGTGCCTTTAGGAGAGTTCTCCTCCACTAGGCCCTCGGCTGTCGAGGCGAGCATTAGTGTATGACTAGAGTATTTTGGCGGTTGTTCATGCATCGTCCTCGCATCAACAAGAAAAAAGTTGTTTCTAGAAAGACTTACCAGGTCAGGATCAGATACACTAAGTCTGACAGGTTCCATATCAGCGTCGAGAACCCTGGTGCCTTTAGGAGAGTTCTCCTCCACTAGGCCCTCGTCTACCGAAGCGTGTACTACCGGGGGGCTGGCGTCCACGGGGCGGACTGTAATTGTCAGCTTGGCCGTTGTGAAACGCTTCGCTTCTGACACTTCTTCCGCCTGGAATGAGAGAAATGATCATGTTATTTTGTTAAAAACAATTCTGACAATGTTTTTAGAATTGACAAAAAACACACACAAAACTTACACTGATAAATTATTAACAATTCGAATATTAAGTTTCGTTTTTATTAATACTAATAACAGCGAAATTAAATTTAAAACATGGAAGAAAAAATTTTATTGAAGATAGTTTTTTCATAACTTTCTCTTTTCAAATTCAAAACGTATATTAGTGGCCAGCACTTAAATTTAGAACTTATTGAGTCACATTAATTTCTGTAGTAGCCAGTATTTTGCCACAAAAAATTAAACAATATTTTCAAAGATAGAAGACCTATAACCACATATTTCTCCCATCATATCTTGCTAACTGTCACACTGATTGGGTCGATCGTAAAATCTTATGAGTTTTTAAATTGCAATATGACTTACTCTGATGATCAACTGGAATTTCTTGGCTATGGTGGTGTCCACCGCCACCAACTGCCTTACTGCCCCACTGTTGGGGTCGATTGCGAAGTACGTGTCCCACGAGTCAGGGTCGCCGCTCTCGATGCTGTACTTGATGCGAGCGTCCAGGGTGTCCATGTCCACCGCTTGGATCTTCTCTGGCTCTATAGTGAGGATGCCAGCTAGAACGCCGGAGTTCACCTGGAATATATAAGTTGTTGGTACAGTTGAAACCATTGACCAGGAAAAATAAATGTTATTCTATTTTTTGCAAACTTTTTGGTTGAAAACTTGAAACCGATTTTAAATTATCTTCTTGTCAAAAAAATTGAGCGGCAGAGAAATTAATCTTGTGTTTTTATTGAATGCGAATAAAATATATTCAGTTTTTAATAAAAAAGAATGTACAAAGGTACAGTTAAAGGTATATAGTGTAGAGTAAGTACAATTTGGATCAGTGGATAAAAGAATATCATCATACCTTCTTCTATCTTCAGAGGAATTGACACTATCACAAAAAAACTTACATAACTAGAATATTCCGGATTGAAGCAAGCCCCCTCATGGAGCGTGCAGCCCTTGTAAATAAATGAAGGATCCTGGTCGTCGCCATCCTTCACATTCACGGTCAACGTCGTGGTACTGGAAAGTCGCCGCTTTACGTCCCGAGCGCGATCCTATAAAAAAAAGTACTAGGTACTTACTTTCTTTATTTTTATTCTCGGACTATGGACAAATGTTTGCCTAAAAATAGGACAGCTGTACTGGAATACATTTTTATTATTTTTCGGCCCACATATTAGGGTCTATTTTAATACAAATCCCATCTGATCAATGAAAGATAAGTAAATTCTCTAAAAAAAGAGATAAGTAATTTATTAGCAGTATTCAGACTTTGCGTTAAAACTTTAAAAAATGCACTTAGCATAGCACATTTTTCTTTTCACTGATCGAATAATGTCATCGAATAATGTTTTTTATACCGAGGAATCAAAACCGTTTAAAATACTTACAGAAGCAACAATAGTGACTAGATACTTCTGAGTGCGTTCGTAATCCAAGCTCCTGTTGACTGTGACCTGCCCTTGATGCGGCAGTGGCATAGCGAAGTAGCCGTAGCCGTCCACTGCGTTACTGCTCTCCAGGGTCGCATTGTCCCCTGGCACTATGAAGTATTCAGCGAGGCCGTTGACCCCGGCGTCGGAGTCGACAGCTTTGACCCCGTCGAATATCGTCGTGCCGATTGGTACGAGCTGAAAGTAATGGGTTTTCTCCAATAAAATATTATTGTGACTTTCTCGCACTTTGGCGAAACGTCGCCGGCTACAATCAATATGAAAATGGTTCGTGTTCAGAAGACCCAATATATTAAGTTATTGTAATCTTTTGCAATTTTGTTGAGAATACTTTTTTAAATGTGGAAATGAAAAGTTAGTCTTTGACGCCAAGATTTAACTGCGTCTTTTAGTGAGCTCTTCAAATAGTAAACAAAATAAATTGTTCAAACCGTTCATTAGTCGCTGAGAGTTGCAGTATAGTGTCATATAAGTGATAGATCAAAGTTATTGTTGTGTTTATAGCGAAATAAGTGTATATTCAACCAAAACAATCAAGTTATATTGTTGTATTCCATTCTGCCACGAGAATCGTTTGCGGTACCATCGCGTAAGAGCAAGCGACTTTCACGGTTGTGTGCGGTGCGTTCGGGTCATAATAGCGTGCGGATCGGTCTGAGCGGCTTATCGCTAGATTGCAACGTCACTTGCCCAGCGAGTGACCATAGATCAGCTGTTACAGAAGATACATATTACCTGAGCGGCCGGTTTGTCTCTGAGAGGTTCATTATGCATTGTATGGGGTGCAAACGCGAGTTGGTTGATAACAACTTATTGAAATGTAATATTTGCGAATCGCGTTACTGCTTAAAATGTCTGAATTTTGGGTCTTATGATAATATAAGCGATATTGACCCCGCCCTTCTATCTAGTTTGAAATGTCCCTCTTGCAGCAATGTCTCACACAGGAAAAGGGGCAACAACTCACCTGCTATGCTTTCGCCTAATGTGACCGGGCCATTTCCAAATGCTCAACTCACTATTGAAGAAATTAGTGCACTTCTTGATCAAAAGTTGGCTCCCACTTCTATCGTCATGAGCAACTTCCGTAAAATAATAATTGAAGAAGTAAATGGGTTAATTACAACAGAGATGAATAAATTATTTAACGGATTAAAAGAGGAAGTTACGAAAACTACTGACTACATTATGGAGGAAGTCAAGGATTTAAATAAAAAAATGGAAGAAAAGGATCTTATTATAAATTCCCTTCAAACTGAACAAGTACAGCTCAAGGGAGAGTTGGGAGCCCTTCGTAGTCGTTTGACCACTTTTGAAAAATATCACGTGACCGGAATATTGAACTTCAGGCCGTTCCGGAGGACCGCTCGGAGAATGTTGTTACAATTTTTAAGACCTTATGTGATACCGTTAAATACCCTATTTCCGATAGGGACATCCAGGCGTGCCGTCGGGTCGCAAAAATGGACACAAAATCAAAGCGCCCCCGTAACATTGTAGTTACATTGAGCTCCCCGAGAATGCGCGACGAGATCATCTCTGCGACTCATCGCTTTAACAAGGAACATAAGGATAAAAAACTCAACAGTCTTCATTTAGGTATTGTGGGAGAAAGTTGCCAAATCTATGTCTCAGAACATCTATCTCCGGAGACTAAGCAGCTTTTTGCGGCAGTTCGAAAATATGCAAAAAGTAACAACTACGCATATTCATGGGTAAAATTTGGTCAAATATACTTACGTAAGACTGATACAACAAATGCTATTTTGGTGAAAAATTTAGAGACTTTGAAATCGCTGAAATGACTGTTAATTTACTATTTTTGCATTGGATTTATTATAAACTTAGTATATGTTATGGCTAAGCAACACTTAGTTTTGTTATTTTATGAAACTTTATGTACACACTTGTCAACAAAGGTTGTTGTTCTAATTGCATTAGAGAATTATTATTACTATATTGGTCTACTTGTACATTTACCTCATATTGTAATAACATCAAATATATTTTGCCCTGTGGCTCAGAAAGCGGTTAAGTTTCTCTTCTGTTCTCACTTTGTTTTGAAAAATATGTCATGCAATAAAATATGTTCTTATGAGTTTCCTCTAAGGTATTGTGCATTACTGTTATTATTTCATTATAAAGTTATTTTGTACAATTATAGAATAACCACGAATATCTTTTGTTCTCACTTTGTTTTGATTATTATGTCATGTAAGAAAACAGGTTCTTTTAAGTTTATTTTATATTATTGCGCATTACTGGTATTAATCTATTATAAAATTATTATTTGTAATTATAGAATAAACAATATTTATATAATTTATTCCTTTTTATACATATATATAGTAGATCTATACATGGGTAACATTTTTATATTTAACAGTGGATTCGGATGAGTTATTAATATATTACCAGAATGTGCAAGGGTTGAGAACTAAATGCTTGGATATTTATAATGGAATATTGAGTCAAAATTTTGATATGATTTTAATTACGGAAACTTGGTTACAAAGTGACATATTGGATTCAGAATTGTGTGATGAGCGATATGACATCTTTCGCTGCGATAGGAACCTGACACTATGTGGTAAATCTAAAGGGGGGAGCTATGATCTGTGCCCGTAGGGAGCTTGAGGCAACATTGGTGAGCGACTTTGGGAGCGGTACGGCCGAGTCCATCTGTGTACGGATCCCAGCGCGTACTATATCTTCACAAAATGACTTATTGGTATTTGTTGTGTATACACCTCCTGAAGAATACGAGTTCGAGACTCGTATGAACATTATTGTTAATAACATATCCAAATTAGTAGACTGTAATCCCGATTGTAATTTCTTATTCGCGGGAGATTTTAATTTACCCTGTATTCGTTGGGAGGATGGCGAATGCTCAGTTTTGCAGCAGGGTCCTGTATGTAAACAGAATAGTGCAACATTACTTCTTGAGACCGTTCAATATCTTGGCTTTGAACAATACAATCATATTCCCAACGCGAAGAAAAATATTTTGGACTTATGTTTCAGTAACCTTGCTATGAAAGTCACTCACACTTCGAACCCTTTGCTGAATGAAGTTCCTCATCATCCTTCGCTTCTTATTAATATCTCGGACTTAAAATGTTCTAAATTTAGCGAAAAATGTGAGACACGATTTAATTTTCACAAAGGCAATTACGATGCAATCAACCAATTTCTTGGCAATATAAACTGGTATGAATTGTTTTCAAATGAATCTGTGGAGGACGATGTCAAAGTATTTTATGATAAACTGGAGGAATGTTGCACTCTTTATATTCCACTTTCTAAGCGCTCAAATAAATCTCGTTATCCAATTTGGTACAGTAGGTCGTTAATTAAAATTAATAAACAGAAAAATACTTTGCATAAGAAATGGAAGCGTTTCGGTAATCCCCGTGACTACGATGAGTTTTCCTTGCTGAGAGATAGATTTAAGAGGGTTCACGATGAATGCTTTAGGAATTATATTAATAGAACTCAATCGTACATATGCCATTCACCTAAACACTTTTGGACATACGTAAAATCAAAAAGAGGTGGAACAAATCTCCCTAAGGTTTTTTCTCATAACGATGACACGTTCTCAGAGGGACAGAATATATGCAATGCATTCAATGAGTTCTTTAAAAGTGCGTTTTCTCAGACTTCCGGTTCAAGTTCTGCTATGCCTGCAGGTCTTCAGATTTGTGAAACTTCAAATAGCAATGACGTTATTTCTCACATACATGTCTCACCGTCTGACGTACAAGAACATCTTGAAAACCTGGATACGTCAAAGGGCGCAGGATCCGATGGTATTCCTCCCATATTTTTGTCTAAATGCGCCTTAACTTTAGCCCTTCCTATATCTTTGCTTTTTTCTAAATCTTTATCTCAATGTGTTTTTCCTAGCGTATGGAAAACAGCACATATCATTCCTATACATAAGAAGGGTCCAAAAAATTTAATTTCTAATTATCGACAAGTTTCAATTCTGAATGCTATTGCTAAGCTATTTGAAAAAATAGTTTACGAACAAATTTATTCCGTGGTTACAAAAGGAATTCCTGCCTCACAGCATGGTTTTTTAAGGAATCGTTCTACCGTTTCTAATCTAGCACTTTTCACTAATTATGTTTTAGTGCAGATGGAGAATGGTGGACAGGTTGATGTGATCTACACGGACTTTGAAAAAGCCTTTGATCGTGTTGATCACATCATCCTGTTACATAAACTTGAGTCACTGGGAATTCACGGAGACCTTTTGAGATGGATCACGTCGTATCTTACTAATCGTTCCCAAGCCGTCGTATTGGGTGGGTACAGATCTGACTTTATTTCTGTGCCTTCAGGCGTTCCTCAAGGCTCGCATCTTGGCCCGTTGTTTTATAATGCTTATATCTACGATATTCATAAATGTATTAACAATGCTAACCATCTCTTATATGCAGATGATAAGAAAATCTACATGCGCGTTGATGCTGTCTCTGATTGCATGTTGATTCAGCAGGATCTTAATAACCTTATGTCTTACTACGCGACTAATAATATTACAGTTAGTATTCCCAAGTGTCATTGCATTAGTTTCACTCGGAAGAAAAATCCTGTAAGGTTTAATTATAAACTTAATAATATTGAGTTGAACAGAGTCGAGACGGTTCGTGATCTAGGAGTCTGTCTCGATTCTGAAATGACGTTCTCCTTTCATATAGATAACATCATAAATAGAGCCTTCCGCAACCTCGGTTTCGTAATGCGTACTTGTAAACCATTTACATCCGTTGTTAGTATTAAAATATTATACTGCTCATTTGTTCGGAGTATTCTAGAATATGCCTGTCCCATATGGTCACCGATGTATGCAATACACAAGAATAGATTAGAAAATATTCAAAAGAAGTTTCTCAATCATTTGTTATATAAATTTAAAGCTGACAGAGGAACGTACAAAGATAATTGTCAGGAGTTTAAATTGCTAACGCTTGAGGAGCGCCGTCTAGTCTTAGACATGGGTTTGCTGTTTGATCTGCTTCGTGGGCGCCTTGATTGCCCAGAGCTTCTAGAACAACTCAGATTTCGGGTTCCTTCCCGCCGCACGCGGCATACCCCTCTGTTTGCGGCTCCATCACATTCCACTAATTATGGTGGAAACGCTGTCATGACACGATTACTGGACCAATATAACTTATATTTCAGGGAATCTGACCCCTTTGTTGGTGGCAAAGACAGCTTTTTAAATGTGATCAGATCCATTTTATCGCAAAAATAGTATGTACGTATGTAATTTTAGATATCTTTTTTTTTATAATAATAGTCTTTAATTTTAGTCCTGTCAGCAGCACATCAACCTACTCAAATTCATTCTAATATAAACACGCAGAGTGGCTTGATTTGCAGTTGACTGTACAATAATTTAGTGCATAAGTGCGTTTCTATTTCTATTGTTGCATTGGAACATGTATTTTATTAATTTTTGATTATATTAATACACATATATATTTATGATATTAATTATGTATTTACACATATATATTTACTTACACTACCGCTACCGAGTAATTAATTGTACCTATACCTGTAATTGTTAATTTAAGGCGTGTTATTTGGTTTTTTCTGTGAACAACTTTTTGGCCGGAAATGTATAGTCTAAATTAAGATAATTTGTATAATATTTAAGAATGGCTGTTGTTGTTTGATTAAATAAAATAAAAATAAAAATAAAAAAAAGTAAGGGAAATTGTTTCATGATATACATAGGTATTGTTCTGAGAGAACCAAAGTGGGGCAATTACAATATAGGTACTATTTTTTTTCTCTGGATATTTATGTCCCACTGCTGGGCAAAAGCCTCCCCTACTTCCCTCCACTCATCTCATCTCTGTCCTTCGCCTTTTCCTTCTATTATTATTATAGAAAAATGTGAGCATCTTTTATAGCGCTTCATCCTGCTAAAGCATAATCTGCTTAGACTTTTTTAAATAAGGCCTTACCTCTGACAAGTCAGTCTCATACGGCACTCCCTGGAAGACCGACGCGTTGTCGTTGATGTCAGACACGCTCACTATAACAGGTATGGTGCGCCGCTTCTTGCTCGCTTTCACTTGACACACCAACTGCAACAATCATTAATTATACTGATGCCAATTAATGAGACAATCCATTACTGCGCTCGGAATTCTAGTAACTAATATGATAAATGCGAAAGTGAATTTGATGGTCACCTCTTCACGCTGTATCTACTGAACTAATCTTCCTGAAATTTCTCATATACGTAGTTAGGAGTACTGAGAAGGACATAGAGTAATTTTTATCCCAAAATTCCCAACTAGTAGAGCCCCGGGGCGCAACAAGTGATAATTCATAATTTCGTTACAATGTATCACAGGTTTTAAGAAACCTTGTTACTTTTACATACTATTTTTTGATAGCCAATAGAGGAGTTAAGGCTGACGACAGAGCGATCAGCGTGGCCAAATACTGGTCCAAACTAATGTGATAGCTATTCCGACTAGACAAGAAGAAGAAGACTATTTTTTTTAACATCAATCAATAAATCAATAACATAGAATCAATCAACATAGAATCATGAGATATTCCTTGAAGCACATTTATTTCAAGCGCACCAAATGAAGCTATATCTAATAATTTAGATGTATTTTATGTTTAACTGTTAGAACGGATATTGGCAAACTTCATGTGCTTTAATAGCATTGCCTTTAGGCAAATTTATGATTAGTTTTACGCACAGTAAAAGTCGTAAGTTGTTCAATCCACACCACATCAACCTAAATATTGCAAATTCGTTGCTATTACCACCGCATAAAGACCCATGATAAACAGTTGACTGTACTTATGAAATTATTCAAATTAGAATCTTACTGCACTTTACAATAAAATATCAACTAGTACTAGTAATATTTTGTTAATATCAATGATTGGTTTAATTAAGAAGTTCATTATGTATTGTAATTAGACTTAAATAGCAAATGATAAAAAATATTGACAGGTTTATATATTGCTACTATTGTTTCGTTAAAAAATGTAGTATTGATTGACAGCAAGTTAAATAGTATTGCAATTTTTCTTCTATAAAAATGCAATGTAATTTAAAAGCGTAATTATGCAATCCAAGATAAATATGCCACTATATAACAATGTAAAAATTTTATTGTGTGTGAGTCACGCAAAATCTACTGAAGGGATTTCGATGAAATTTGGCACACGAGTAGAGTGTACTTACATGTTTTATGGCGTGGCGAGACTGCAAGCGTATTTTTAATTTTTTTTAAGATTACAAGTTTATTTATTTATTTAAACTTTATTGCACACACATACAAAAGTACATAATATTTGACTACGTGCCTTATACAGAATAAATACCTGCACTGCACATTGGCTGGCTGTTCAGTTTACTAGTATGTATACGGCTACTGCCACTAGATGGCGGTAGTCGTAAAAGTCATGCCTTTAGGCGACTTTAATAAAATCTGACACCAGTGTTAGTATAACACACTAGAAAAGAAAGAGACAGAATAAATAATCAAAAATAGAAAGAGCACCTGAAAAACCATATGCGACAGATTCTCCGCATCCCTGTCCAGCGGTTGCAGCAGCTGTAGCCGCTTTCCATCCAGCTGGAAAAGCGTCGGGCCTTTCGGAAACACCGTGGACAAAACTACGTCAACATCAGGCTCCCCGACTATTGGCAAGACTGGTGGTATCGTCGTTTGGTTCACTTCTGCAAGAGAACAGAAAAATAAAGACATACATAAGTCATAGTACTTACCTATTTAAATACCTTGGGTATCTTGAACCGGGTAGTGTCCAGGGTGGTATTTTTGGTTGGTTTATTCAATTTAAATAGATTTTTTTTTCTATTTCTGAGTCTAGATGACACACTGCATTCAGTGTGTCATCCAAACTTATAAGTAGAAAAACAATTTATTGTAAATACATGGCCATTCATTAATGGCTATATATTTACACAACTGTTCAAAAAGCAATGTATGTTGTGTTCAAGACCCTGAATGTTTTGAGTTTTTCATCCCACCGTAATTCCTAAACGCTTTAGCAGATATGTGTGAGGTATCCTAAGAGTCCTTACGCTATCCCGCAACAAAGGCTATATAACGTCTAGAACTGCAGGCGTGTTTATCTTTTATTTTTTGTAAAATAATTGTTATTACATGGTTTTATTAAGGATTTATTATCTAGGTACTAATACCAGACAGAAGGATAGACTTCCTGTCAGTAGAGTCGAGTCTGTTAAGTAGTAGTTCTCGCCTAACGAGGTAATAGTCTTCTAAGTAGCAATAAAATAAATTACCAAAGTATATACGAGTACTTACGGTCCCCTCTACTCTCTTCAATGTCGACTATGATGCTGGACTGTCCTGTTTCCACTTCACATGGACCTGAAAATAACATTTAGATACAATTAAATAAGTTTAAAATAATTTAAAGACCAGTTTAAAACTAGTCAGATTGAGGTATGCACCTATTTAAACATCCAGAGATGTCAATTTAGGTTTATTTAATTCCTTTTATGTTTTTCCTGCTAATTCTTGTAGTTTTGTTATTGTTACATTAATTTTATTGCCTTTATTATTTCCCGTTGCTTGGTTAGCCAGTTGTAGATGCGTAATAGGTAGGATAGTAACAGACATGTACCATTATGGCTTCATAAATTGCAATAAACTGGGAAACCGTACGTTTCATGAATCTGTCAGATTACCATTCCGCAAACTGATTACGATAACAAGCGAAATTCCAAGATTACCACACGCGAATACCTAAGACATCAATTCACCAACGTAACACGGAAGTTTGAATAGTAATACCCCATTGAATGGGCAAACAGTAATAAATAACAGCAGACAGGTGCCGTGAAACCTATAGGGCTTCGTTAGCCCACTAATTAAGTCCTTACCCCGCATAGACTTTACGTAAATGCTAGGTCGGTTAATTGCGGACTTCTGTGATAACGTACACTGTGGTTTGAGCTCGAAATTCCACAGTTTTGAGCATTTCATGAGAGGCTTTTGATTGAGTAATCATGCCTTTATGTTTAAGGAAACAGCGTCGGTACGATCACCTGCTTTCGCGTGAATTGCACACGGTTTATGGGATTTTGAAGTTTTATTTCATGGTTTTTTCTCGTCACTACTTTGGTAAATTAAAAACCATTACGACCAAATGCAAACAGTAAGTCTAACAAATAAAGTCACAAAATTCGAAACATGTATATCCAAATCTAAAGTCAGGTATTCGAGAGCTTTTTGTCCAGCCTGGGAAACATTCAATTAAGATATTTGTCGACTAGTTCTCATAAAGCATCGAGATTTAGTCCTTAAACGCCATTATTAATTAGCACTGTTGTGTCTAACATGTCTTGTTTATTTTATTTCGTATCTATAAATGTAGAAACAGGTCCAGAACACAAAATAACGATAATGCAAAAATACACACACAATGCCACGCATATCATTGATGTCCGAAGGTTCTCGATTTCAAAATCTTTGTGGGATAAGTGTCTCAAATTGACAAAAAGATTAGTTCAATTTTTATCTTTTAGATGTGCTATAGTCAAAATTGCATTGTATAAAGTGTCTCATCTGTTATACTTTTTAATTTGTATCCAGTCAGACCGTATTAGTATTTGATTCAATTAGAAAGCTTTAAAGTTGTTCTTGTTTAAAATAGTTGGCGTATTTCTAACAAGCTAGCGGATTCTTTCATTAAAATATTTTGTTTCAAAGCCTACATACCTTAAGCTATAAATAGAAGGTGCCTATTTCTCTGCAAAGTTTAATAAGAACTCATTTTAAATTACCCAAGAATTACCCAAAAAGTTGATAACCACAAAAGATTTTATGATTAGACCTCGAGACTCGTAGTTTTTGACTCTAACATGAAAAATAACATGATTTATTTTTTTCCTTAGTTTAGACCTTTCTAGGCACAGCAATTTTACTAATAGGTTTTTTATTTTTTTATAGTATGCGGGTGATTGCTTACCATCAGGCAGGTAAGCAATCACCGCTGTCTATGAAAACCAACGACCCTAAAAAGGTCACTGATGCGTTGCCGACTTTTTGATTAAGCGATAAACTCTACCATACCTTTAAGATTTTTTTATTATCTCTAAACGCGAATCAGACATTGATCAGACCTGATTTTTTAAATAATCATTACGAAGCATTCGTAAATTCAATTTAATTAATATTTCGTCGTAAATTCGACCTTAGCCTATAAATACTAAGCAATATAAATAAAGGTCTCATTGTCTTAGATCAGATTGACACGTTCAAAACAAATGTTAAAAACAAAGAAGTATTCAAAGTCAAAGACAATACTTTCACTTATCGATAAATGAATTGTCGTCTATATTTACATTGCGAACAAACAAACACACTGTGTTGTTTATATTGTTACAGTTACAGGTGACCGCCTGACAGCCCACTTGATTACATTCCTATATAATGGTTGTATTTCTACTGACAGAGTCATACGTCGATTAATTGAGAAAACTCGAGCTCTCTAAATTGCACCGTCTTACTTTGACAGAAACAGTAACTTTAACCGAACCGGTTAGGCAAATATGACTTGCACCAGTTGTCAAAAGTATGACAAAAATTAACGTTACTGTTCCGTAAACCTTGACACTAACCTTAACAAAAACTTCAATTTCGGTGCAACCCAACAGAACTTTGAAACTCTAAAGTAAAGACTTTCCCAGTCACTACTGCCGAGTCCCTTCGCCCCGGACGACTTTGCCATTACCGCCTAGCGTTCCACCCCAGTCTCATTCAACGCCCACAAAATAAAATGAAGTTTTAAAGAGACGACTGGCAGGAAGTAGCGCAGAAGGAGTGGAAGCTTCTGGTCAAGATCCTCTTTTGGTCGTCGAGCCATCGAAGTAAGTAAGTAAAGAAAAAATGTTGACTAACCAGGTGTGGCGCCAGTTTGTAGCAGCAAGCTGAGTAGTATAAACCAGGTGAGGCGGCCATGCTGGATCAGCGCGCTCCACCGCGCCATCTCACTGAAACAAACATAACTAACATCAGATTTTATGTTCGGAAATAAACGTTAATATTACTGATAGTGTCACAAATTCTAGGAATTAAGTATAGAAGTATACTTATTTTATTTTATAAACTAACTATTTTGGATAGATGTGATGATAACGTATACTATCCGCAACACCCTGGCATGTGGAAGTCAGTAGTAATACTACTTGTACTATTATTTTTATGTGGCAATACTACGATGTTCCATGTGCCACGTACGATCCTTACTAGACTAGTTTCCCTTACAACATATACGAATTGTTATATTAAGTTGGGAGAACTTTTCCACTGACAACAGGCACGATAATACATACGTAAAAATATTTATTCCGCATCACAGCGTTATCGTTGCGAAGTACAATGAGATATTCTCCAAAGGTCATAGTATAACATTAGGATCGTCCAATTGTACTGTACAGTCTTCTTTTTTTCCCATCAGTTCCTTTTTAAGTGTATTTTCTAAATCGCATTGAGGTTATGTGAAATAGGCCCATTGTGAGATAATCATTTATGGGACAAAAACTTTGCACACAAAGGCAAAACATCGATCGAACATCGATTGTATGGTAGAATGTCATGAGAAAAATAACTCCTTAATTTCAAGGCATTGAAGACGTACATTAAGGTGTGTTTTTTGACCTAAAACCTTTAGGTTTTGGACAATTTGACTCACGTCCGATAAGTTTTTTTCTTGAAAATCATATTTTCCCTGCCATGTAAAATTAAAAGGTAATGGGTAAAATTAAAAGGAAAATGTGAACCTATTTCGAGATTCAAGGCGGAAAATATAAAATCAATTTCTTGCAATCTTCTTACAGGGTTTGTAGGTTTACACATATATTACACAAATGCATTACAAGAATTAATATAGCATTAATGTCTTGATGAAACCATAAAAGAAGTAATTTTACAACAGATTAACTCATAAATAGTTAAGTTGGATAACAAAACCTGTCATTATTTCGAATTTCCTTTAATAAAACTTTGGATTTAATAGCGAGGCTGTCCAGCCTTTGCTATAAAGGCGACTAAGCTTTTGTTTCGAGTTATGGATAACACCGGTGTCATTTTAGGGCTCCGTACTTCAAAAGGAAAAAAAGAAACCTTCTCCATCAGGACACAAGTCGAGACTCTACTCTACTACTTCTACAGTACAAACTGGAATATTTTGGTTTATTATGTTCTACTAATAGAACTAATCGTAGTACTAAGTGGACCAACTCCTTCCTCTCATCGCACCGATTTTAATAGCTCCACCGATCAATATTTTTTATTCGTTATTTTTTTGTGAAAAGTCTACTAAGTAGAATAGGTGCTGTTCGAATCGATGCTCTGAAAGGAATACATCTGAGCCACCACAAAGCGCAATAACAAGTAAATACAATCCTACTAATATTATAAATGCGAAAGATTGGATGTGAGTTTGTGAGGATGTTTGTTACTCAATCACGCAAAATCTACTGGACGGTTTTCGATGAAATTTGGAATACGGGTAGATAAATACCGGGAATAGCACATAGGGTACTTTTTTTTCAAAATTCCCACGGGAGCGAAGGCCCGGGGCGTAGCTAGAGATATATAATCTAGGCAGTGGTCTTTGAACTAATCGACAGTATTGGACAAACGCGACAGCCTTGGCCAAACAGTACACCAGTCACCGTAATCCCCCGATCTGGATAATACAATTTACAATAGTTGAAGTCCCACAAGCTGTTTCAATAAATCACGGTACATTTACTGGCCTAATTCAATAAGTTAATGAGAAAATTGGGTTTAGGTAGTAAGATAAATTCGTAAAAATTTCAGGAAGATACCTATCTAGACAGAATTATATCCGCGATTTAATCTAAAAAAAATAACATAGTAGATAAAGCAGCAGCAAGTTGTAAAATGAAAATTATTGTGTATGGCTATGGGTATTTTACATTTTTACGAAACCACAGTTCCTAACTCTAATGTTTTAATGTAACCAGATCAAGTTTTACAAGTTCATTAAATAGCAGTTATTCAAAACATGTGGCAATTTATAGTAACTAGTAACATTATTATAAATAACAATATTAGCATAGGCCGTACATTATGTAAGTAGAATGGAATTAAATTAGATTAACTATGAGTGTAATAGATATGCTACTGGTTTTAATTTTATTTTGTAGTTAAAAGCTATATTTATATACTTTATATGCTCTCTAATGTCTCATCTCGATGAGGAAGACTGTCTATTGCACATTAATGAAAACAAATTGTTATGGAAGAAAAATAAAGGACAAACCCAAGTTTTTCCAATGAGAGATTTTTCTGACAGCTAAATTAAGAAAAAAAATCAGTATAAAAAAGTCTCAACAGATGGCGTTTTATTGAAAGCCGAGTCGTAATAATGGCTGTACCTATATTGTGCGCTTTTTATTCAGCCAGAGGCAAAAAAAACACATAACAGTTTGACAGCTGCACAAATCACAATATTGGTACTTTTTGGATGTTTTTTATTAGATTTTTTTTAATGCCAATCCCGTGCATTTTTGCTTTTTTAATAGTCTCGCCTTTATCTAAGCGCCACCTATGAATTCATCTGGAACTAAATTTTTTTTTTTATTTGGTCTCGGAAAATCCCTCATTTTAAAACTATATCTTTTTGTTCTTTTTTTTTAACTTTATCTTTTATTAGTTAGCCCTTAGTATTTTTAGTAAGTTGTATTTTTTAAGTAAGGTTTGATTCCGGGGGGAGGGGAGGCCTCCTCTCTCCAATTTTAAACTACAAACCACTAGCGTTTTACACAAAATACGTCACGTCCCAACTGTATTTTCCCAAGCTACAAAATCTATATCGGCTAACAAACTTGTAGATTGTAGATACTCGGGCGAAGCAGGGTGGGCAACTAGTAAATCATAACTAAGGTCCGCCTTCCATTGCGTGTGGGCAGTGCCGATAAATAAGATAAATTTGTGTGACGATACAGCACTGGTTAACAAGGTGGATTGCAATCTTTGTACATTCTTCGTAGATTTGTTGGAGGAACACCTTTTATGTCAACGCAACTAGTATAACAAAGAATTCCTCGTTTCTGTGATATACGAGTGTGTCTGAAATGCTAGTAATTTGGTGGATTTTGTGTTGTACAAGTTGCGCCCGGGCCCGGCTATTGTTGTTCTGGCCATCACATTTTTTTTTTTTAATCCGATCTGTGGTGATTGATTCCAGAGATTTATAACTAATAGATTTTAAAATGAATCCTAACTAATATTATAAATGCGAAAGTGAGTTTGTTTATTTATTTGTTTGCTACCTCTTCACGCTTTATCTACTGAACCAATCTTCCTGTTTGCATGCACATAGGTACAGAGAAGGACATAGGTTTCATCCCGGGAAAAAGTACTGTTCACATGGGAAATTCACGCGGGCGAAGCCGCGGGCAAAAGCTAGTAGGATATAAAAGTGCACGTCTAACTCATGTCACAATTGAAATTAGCATATACGCATTTTCACTTCATGTAAATCGAGAGTGTGCGGCCCCCTGGCGGTACAGCGACATAAAAGTCGACTTGTTTTATGATCTGGCGTGTTCGGATGGCCTAAGGGATGTTAGGCTCTTACCAACTCTGTCTAATAAGTTACAAATGTGACATTAGTGCATGTGTTCCATAGTTTCATAAGTGTCTCGAATGTGCCATATAAAATATATTCAGCTGTTATCTTTTAGTTTACGGTTCAATTGCTCCTGGCCAGAGTGCTTAAAGCACTTTTCATACAAGAAAAATACATAGTGTAAAAAAATATTGGACGGTACTACGGAAATTCATGAAAACAAATCGCCAATATTTAAGCTTTCGACTAACAATCAATCGCCGTTAATCGTCAAGTTTAGTTACCACTAATGCGCTGGACCGATGACATCTACAAAATTTTGGGAAAAACCTGGATGCGATCTGCAAGAAACCGGGCAAAATGGAAAATCCATAAAGAAGCCTATACCCAACAATGTGTGATACCGGACTAAAGAAGAAGAAGAATGTAGTATAGGAGGTTGTAGCAAAATATATTTTAATTTTACTTCGTGTAAGTAAATGACTTAGCAAACACCAGTGAAATAGGTTTAATTACTTATAGTGCTCAATATAGCCAAGACTACATTATGTATAACATTACAATTGTGTGAACTGTAACAGATGTTCACACATTTTAGTGAGTCAGCCTTGAATTTAAAATGGCTTTAACAGGTGATCCGTTTCTTATTTCCTAAATATTTAAAAATGAACCTTATTTTACTATTCATAAGATTAATTTTTAAATATTTAGGAAATGACAAATGGTATTCTGATTCAAAGTGTCCGTTTTAGCCCTCCAGGTATTACGATCAGTGGGGCATTTCAGTACAAGTTGTCGTAATCTCATTACAAAAGGAAGGGTAAGCAGCGTGCATTGATTTAACACTGTGATTTAACATGACATACTACTTATTCTATACTATTCGCGCTCCTTCTCGAATTTCGGGTGCAATTCTAGGATTTTTTCTACCCGTGTGCCAAATTTCTTTGAAATCCATTTAGTAGATTTTGCGTGCAACAAACATCCTTACGAACATTCTCACATCTAAACTTTTGAATTTATAATATTAGTAGGATTTTTAAGTAGGTATTTAGATACTAGTTTAAGGGAAATTTATTCAGCATCATCGACGAAAGCAGCCCTCTTAAAATATTTGTACCATAGAGCTAGAAAAAAAATGAAATAATGTTTTTTTTTCTATGTACCTATTATTTGTACATACATACATACATATTACCACGCCTTTTTCCCGTGGGGGTAGGCAGAGACTAGCGATTTCCACTTGCTACGATCTTTACAGATCTCTCTTGCTTCCTCTACACTCATCACTCTCTTCATACATGCTCTCCGCTATTATTTGTACTTAATATAAAATCAATATATAGAAATTATTCAAATACCAAATAAAAATCATCAGGAAACTAATGTCTAATATTCATTATAGGTTCAATTTCTCAAGCACTGCTTGCTATGCAATATGTCTTTGGAGGATTTACGATCAGTACTAAGTTTTTACATATTTAACAAGGCACTGTCCAGAGGTCCAGGATGTACTCTGATCTTTATGAGACGCCCTAGGGCTTAAAGTTGTATCTACTGCATAATGAGTACGACTATAACTCGCAATGACTATATTATTGTAATTTATATTGACGGTCTCTACAGTTTGTACCAAGCCCGGAGTGCTAGAAGCTAAAAAGATGAATTGTATTCGAAAACTAGACTTGCTCTTTTCCGAAATTTTAATAAATAAGCATGAAAAAAATAAGAACTATGGGAATAAGTAAAAATATAATACTTCAAGCTTTAAAATACTAGTGTAAAAATGCCAAAAAGTTATTATATTGTTGCTAATTATGCCAAATATTCACATCTACAAATTGTAGTCCTTTTAGGTTGTATTACATCAAGAAATTCGTCTCAATGTCTACAAGTGATAGGTATTGATTTGTATAAAATATCAAACATATCATATATTGAATCTTACCATTTTAAGATCATCTCTACTGATAAAATTACAGCAAAAAAGTTTAGCACCATAACGCACCATTGCATATTTATTTAGTCATAAAATAAAGAGATGTATGGAATATAACCCTTAAATAAGTATAAATTAGATTAAGATAAAGCATATAAAGTTATATTTAACTTAGTCTACAACATACAATAATATGATCAAATCAAAACAGATTCGAAATAAAGTAAATATGAATTATACGATTACGAAAAATTAAAATTCTTTAAAAAAGTAATTAAAGATATATTAACTTTAACAAATAAATTGTAAATTACACTGTAATAACCACAGAAAGTTGTGATTAAATATAGTTGACTGTACTACTGGCCATCAGGCCATACAGTTGGTTCTACTGGTGAGTTATCCCTTTGTGCTATAGTTATTTTGTTATTGAACTTAAGATTTCCGTTGCTTACTTAGATGTGATGATTTGCAGGCTTTGATTGATGACTTCTTTTGTGAAGCCCACGGCGCAAGGCGTGTGAATTCATTATATTTTGCAATAACTGGCACGACGGAAGTCCATTCGAAATGTATTTCCGTGCCTTAAGGAGTAATAAGAATAAATACTTTAGTAATTTACTTTACTTTAGTAAAATTACTTTAGTGTAGGGTATATTGAACACCCCCCCCGAACGGGTTCCCATCTTGTAGCGATGGGGGGGCTCAGTACCAGCGGTTGCCTCGGCCGCAGGGAAGCTAAGAGGAACCCATGGCCCGGGAGTGACGACCCCGGGCCGGGAGGAGGCCGCTTTGAGTGGCCTGGCTGTGAGAGTAGGGGGCACGGCCCTACTCTCACAGCCGTGGTAGGGGTCGCGGGGGAAGAGGAGTGCCGGTATTGCGGTGCGCCGTTCTCCCTATCCTCCGCGACCGAGCGTGGCCGTGGCGCTGGGCACGGTGTCGGTGGGGCCGCAGGGGAAGAGGCGTGTCGGTATTGCGGTGCGCCGCTCTCCCTGTCCTCTGCGGCCGACGCGTGGTGGGCCTGTCTCGGTCGCAGGGGATAGGGACAACCTGTCCTCTGCGGCTGAGATGTGGTAGGGCCTGACTTGGTCGGGTCCCAAAAAGTTGAGGGCTGGTTGGGTGTCGGAAACGGGATTCCGTCGCTCGGCTTAACGGCCCTCGGGTGGAAAGGCGCACCCGGGTCAAGTGTGCCTTTACCCTAGCGGGAATTTTGGTGCTTATCCCGCTGGCCGCTCCGACCCTCTCGCTGGAGAGGTGCTTCGGGAGCGAGCCGTGCTGGGGCCGCCGTGGTAGCGGCCGCCGCGCCAGGGCTGTGGAGCGAGAGTAGCACACGGTCCTGGCATATATGCGGCAGGGGTTGACTCCGTGTGGTTTTAGTGGGTTCAAGTCCCACATACCCGTCCGGCTTCCCGTGGCTGGATGGACGAGACGAAGGTCTTTCCACACGTTAAAAAAAAAAAAAAAAGGGTATATTGAACAGGGAATTACCTGAAAATTAAATACGGTTATATTATTTGAGAACTGTATGCAAGATGTTTTAGGAGTTTGTATTAGATTTAGAATTCATCCTACTAATATTAGGAATGCGAAAGTTTGGATGTGAATTTGTGAGTTTGTGAGGATGTTTGTTACCCAATCACGCAAAATGTACTAGACGGATTTCGATGAAATTTGGTATACGGGTATAAAAATACCAAGAATAGCACATAGGGTACTTTATATCCCGACATTCCCACGGGAACGAAGACTCGGGGCGCGGCTAGTACTAAAATAAAATCAATAATTTAAAATAACACGACTTTGACATTTCAAGACTTTAATAATAAACGCTGATACGACTTTTTTGAAGAATACCATAAAAAAAGTAAGGCCGCCTTGAAACCAATATTCAATCTCTAACTTTCTCTTTGTTATAGAACGGATATTGATTGCTGATGTTCTGTAATTATTTCATAAATAAATTATAGATTGACTCGTCGGAAATGTCCGAGGGCCTCGCTGGGAACAGACAATATTTGGTTGATAGGACAGCAGACATTTCCGACAGGTTATGTCATTGGCCAGTGTTATACTATTTGCGTTTCTTGTGACTCGATAGAAACTTTAGCGAAGTGTGTGATTACTAATAAATATCTCTGACGATCTTCTCTGGTCCTTACCAGTTTATTTACACTTTATGCTCCTTGCTAGATCATCCAGCAAAACAATAAAAGTACAATTTTTTTTTCTAAGTTACAATATTCTAAATCTAACTTTTATTAATTCAATCAAAACACAATTTTGTTTACAATATTGAAGTATCCTTAGGTCCTTATAACTAATCTCAATACCGCAAATACAATGGACATAGCCGCATACACATTTATCGGTGCACGTGAGAATAGCCGAGTTAGAACAATGGGGGATGGGTCTTTACAATACGAATTCCTGGCGAAATTATAGTTTTCCTAGAACGTTCTGTAATGCCTTTTCATTGTAATACCGTTTGTAATTTGCGTATAGCCGATAAGTTGTGACTTTGGTAAAGTCTTCCGGTGTAAGGTGCATGCATCGGCTGCATATTTCTGACTAGCCGTAAAAGGACTGTTAAATTCAAGGTAGGTACGTTCTTATTTATGTACTGGGTACGTTCTTATTTATGTACTGGGTACTTTCTTAAAATGACAGGCAAAATGGAAAATCTATGAGGAGGAATCTAATCCCAACAATGGCTGTTACCGGGCTGAAGAAAAAGAAGGGTAAGTTCTTATTTATACCCCGAGGCTCCATTCCTATAAGAAATTATGGAAAGAAAAGTAGCGTGCTATTTCTAATTATAATCTGCCCGAATAGGTACCAAATTTTATCAAACTGCAAGAGATATTCAATCATAGTTCCGTTGCTCAAGGTATTTGATCATAGTACGAGATGAATTATGATCATAGTACGAGATGAATTACTAGATAAATTTTGCATATAGCAGGCAAAAAAAAAGTAAAGTGACTACCTATCAGTCAATGCGGTCAATAGGGAAATCTCTTGTGGCTAAAATTATAGTGAGAATCTGTTTATGACGACGACCAAGCCATTCTCGTTGATTGACTTATATATAACCGTATACTAAACCGAAGCTCGTAAAACTTTACCAGTCTGTACAATACAACTTTACAAGTAAAGGCTAAATAGCAAAACGCCCTATTGCAATAGCAAACGATCAACCTTTATACTATCTCTCTTCCGCGTCGTCGTCTGTTCCCGTTGCCTCTCTGACTCTGTCCCTTGGCCCCGCCTGGGGCCATGGAAAAAGGTGTAATAATGTGCACCACGGATGGGGGATCTACGACTAGAAATTTACTTTTAAGTAAAAGTAATTCTTAATTTCGATGTTTTACTAAATGTCTGATTTAGAGTAATCATAATGTCAGAAATTGCGGTGTTTATAACGTATTCAAAATAGTGCACAATGCGAAAATTCTAGTGGGTTCGGCTGTCACTAATAATGGCCATATGGACATTATGAAAATTTTAGTAGCGTTCTCCAATAGAAATAAGGTTATATCTAAATTCTTTACCTACTGGCTGAGAGCGGATTTTGGTAGGTGTGACGTACAGTGATATTGCGTCACCCCCTCCCCCACTACCCGGTGGTGTGGGGCTGTCTTTCTATTCCGATACGTCGTAGTGGACGGACGTGTGTCCAGGTACATGGATTGTCACGGTTGGCTGTGGTGATGTACAGCTACGTGCGGCGGTGGGGCACGTTGCCTTGCCGTAAACCGAGACACCACACATGGCAACGAGGATGAAAATTTTATCATAAAACCGTAAGTAAATTATACTATAAAAATGCTAAAAAAAACACAATTGGAAAGATAAAGAGAGTTAAGTAATATGACACAGATTTCTGTCTTTTTCCTTTAATATTTTATAACTAGCTGTCGCCCGCGGCTTCGCCCGCGTGAGTTTCGCTTAGATGAAAAATCTCTCTTGGAGCTTTTCATCAGATGTTCCAGATCTTCAATTTTTATACGTCAGCAGAAAATGCTCAGCAGGTTGAACGACTTTTAATAAGGCGCCATTCCCATATATGTTATAGTGTAGCTGGTCTCTTGCAGTTCTTCATCAGATGTTCCAGATCTTCAATTTTTATACGTCATCAGAAAATGCTCATCAGGTTGAACGACTTTTGTTAAGGCACCATTTCCATATTTCTTATAGTTTAGCTGTTCTGTTAAGGTTCTTCATCAGGTGTTCCAGTTTTCAAAATAAATTATAGCCTATATGTTGCCCAGGCTTAATAGCAATACAACAAAAAAAGTTTCATTCAAATCCGTCCAGTAGTTTTTGCGTGAAACGCGTACATACATACAGACAGACAGACAGACAGACAGAAAGACAGACAGACAAGAAATTCAAAAAAAAATTTTTTGCTTTCTATTATTCTTTTTAAGTGTCCCTCTATCCATTTCAGTCAAAAATACTAAATGTACAGACAAAATATTTTTACTGTTTTATTATATGTATAGATAATTCGCAATATCACTGTACGTCGCAGTCCGTAGTCCTCTACTCTTGAACATTGCAACTTATTTTCCGATGTCCCCCAGGGGGGCCAAGCCTGGAGGACAACGGGAATATATCTCCGTCGCGTCGCAAGCCACGGGCGCTGATTGTGTGCCTCCATGATTGATGCTCTATGGCAATAATTGCTAAGTAAATGAAGGGTACCGACTGATAGCATTCGCTGACTGCTAGTATATTTAAGTTATGTTCTAAATAATAATTTAAATACATTATTTGATATTCGTGAGGGCTGCACCTATGCTGAGCGTGTCGCATCGCTGAGTCAGTCAGCGATGCGACACGCTCAGCACGGTTAGATTTTAGTGTGAAAAATTGGTATCAATATTTTTGACAGATTTCAAAATAAAGAGGAGGATAAGTTGCTATCGATGTAGGTATTTTTAATAGATCCAAAATAAAGTCAAAAATATAAAAAAATAGCGAGTTTGCATGGACTTCTATTTCAGTTTACTTAGTTAACTTACTCAAGTTCCAACTTATTAAGCGAGCGAATTCTTACTTATGAATGACTTTGTGTGTGGTTTGACCCAATATTCGCCGAATGCTCCTCGTAAGCGCATTCCTTTACGATCAATACAGACCACACAGCACTTTGCTTAAAATTTCACGACCAAGCATGCCTAAGAATTAATTAACGAAGCGTTGGCGACCGAGACTATTGTTTCAAGCGTCTTAGAAAGGTTAAACCTGTCTGACACAGAATTTTCTGGGTAACAAAATACTTCAAACAAAACTGAATGAAGTTCCGAAGCCTTACCGTAGTCGTTTTCCAATAACTGTTAACTAAAGCAATGTGTAGTATATTTCACAAATAAACGAGTACATTGAAACAAATTCTAAGCCTTTATTTTTTTTTTTTGAGTAAATTGGCAACTAAATCGAGGGATAAAAAAAATCTAAGGCGTTACAGTACAATGACACGTCCAGCTACCCTCTATGCGGCGGTAATAACGACGAATTTGCAATGAGTTTGAGAAGATAAATGTGGAGCGTAAATGAGAATAACTTGGCATTTTGTTATCTCTAAGATCTAATTAACTTATCAGCGAAAACGTGCGCTGTGTTGTGACTACTTTAAGCCATTAAGTTACTGGCTGCACAGCTTCATTCGCACGAAACCATTACTACGATAAAAAAAATTGAATTAAAAAGTCCTACTAGAAAAATTTCATTCACACGCACTAGGAAACGTCATGTCAGGAAATAATATCGAAAACAAAAATCCTACATGACATGACAACTTGTAAGAACAGTGAGTAAGATTATGTTCCTTGATATTTTACTAGACAGGTGGGGAACGTGTCCAATCTTTCACTCCAATGTAGCTCAAAGATCAAAAGCTCAGAGTCGAATTTGGCATGACGCTTTCCAAACATAATTTGAGTTACCTTTTATTAGCTAAGCTCACATTTCGTCAGCGCGAGATACAAGACACGAAATGTGTTTATTTCTCAACGGAAAGTGCTAATAATTTCGTGTTGGAGTATAACGGCTTTTCCAACCTACCACAGATTCCTGTTTTTGTTTGCAAACGTCATGTTTTATTTGAATTTTAACACAATTTAGGATTTCTCTTGCATAGAGGCTTGATTCTTCTGGTATCATGAGTTCCTAAATAACCCCTCAGCATCTAACGCTTTGCATTTGATTAAGGAATCAGAAATTCCTGATTTAGTACAGTTTCATTAATCTAAAAAGCGATGCGGTAGATATGAGTTAGGGTGATATTTTAATTTCATGCATAAGAATAATTTCCCATTTCGATTTGAATATCGCTTCGATGGCTATGATATTTCAAGACTTTGACTTTTAAAGCGGATACTATAAATTCGTATACATATAAAAGATATTTGCAGGCAATGTTGAAAATCATCGGTGAGACTCAAAAGATCCAGTTCCATTCCTGTATCAGCAAGACGTCAAAAAGCGCCATATTGAAAAATGTGAAATTGTGCAGTATTACATCTCATATCTGTTAAATAATAGATAATAGCGATATAATCCTGTATCTGGCATTTAATATAGTCGTAGGATCTGAGTGTTTTCCCTAATACCGCCTATTATTTCGCTCACGATGCGACCTTTTGGTCTTTAGATGAAGATGTTGCGTAAAATGCAAATGCAGGAGGATGAGCCAAACAGTATTTATGTAAACACTTTCACGTATTGTAAGATCCAGTAACTGAGTCTTGTATTCGTTTATTACTTTTGTATCAGCTAATCTCTGGTTGAAATTGTACAATATTTACTACTGTTACGCCTTAAATAAGGAGTCATGGGTTACGGTTTCTATGGATGCTTTACGGCATCATTCATTTATCCCCGAATTCAGACGGGAATTTAGAAAAACGCCACCTGCCAAGAACCTGTGTGAAGCCACATCCTCAAATAAAAGCTCTTTGCCCTTGTTGAACAATTCTATTTAAATACCTAAATATAAAGTTCGGGCGGCAAGAAAGATAAAGATTGTAAACGTATAAGGCTTTATAGATATGCTTCACATAAACGCAAAATATAATGTTTACCAGATACAGCTACTGCTATCAATTTATTACCACTTTGGATTTAACCTAGATTCAGCGGATTATATGAATAACTAAATACAAATGCAGCGATTGTATCCTTATTTTCACGATAAACTATTTATTTACCATTATTGCCTACACTCAACAGTAGGTTACTTATTTCCCAGTGCTTCTTAAATTTTGTATGAACTATTAACAAATTTCGATTCTATGTGTGTGTAAGATAAACATCTTATTTAGGTAGCACATGAAAAAGTTAAAAATTCATCAGCGATGGAAATCTTCGAAAATAGTCATCTTCAACCATCGGTCCTCATAGTAAACAGTGTTATGTACACAGGTACTAGAAAATTAATCAATATAATAACATGGCTGAGCACAGCACGGGAATTACAACAAATAGCAATTTCCTATTCGCGCCCGGCTGGTACCCGCCGCCTCCCACATTTCTCGGACACCTCATTACGTTGATCGCATCGGCACGCGATCGAGATGCGATTTTATCAAAACGCACACTCGCTAGATTTTAAAAGTCTAATGCCCACGAAGGCGTAGATTTTTAGCAATTTTAAGTGAGACTGTACTGGACTGAAATGTTTTTTTTTTTATATTATATTGATTTTGAGTAAAACTAGTCATAAATAATTTTGGACGCAGACTGACTGATTGGGATACAAAAATGAAGAGACAAAACAGCTGAATGTAGAGACTTCAAATTTTTCAGTATTTTTAGTAGTAAGTACCTAGTGAGCACACTACACACCAAAGCCGCCGACCCGCCGACACAGCCCGCCGTCACAACCCGGCGGCCTATATGAATAGAATTATATCGGCAACACAAACAAAAAAAAAGTTGCCGACATAGGTCGGCGGGTCGGCGACTTTGGTGTGTAGTGCGCTTAAGTGAGCACTGGGAAAATAATTTTGTAAATTAAACCCCTAGCTAAGATGAAAAACAAAATTCACGACGAAACCGAGGAAAAAAGCTTGAAATAAGAGAAAAATGACACAACTTATCGCTGGAAACTAATTGAAATATATAGTTTTTGTAAGTTTTTAATTTTACCCATAACTCTGTATGTATAATTGCTTTCGTCTAAATAAAGCATCTCCAATTGAAATAAACGGGACAACTCACGCGTCAAGTCGACACGGCTGATATATTTATTAGTGGTTATTTTAATTATAATTATGTATCTATCTCACGTTAGTTAATCAAATTAATATAATCCTACTTTTAATAAAGCAATACCCGTAAATAAACTGTAATGAATAGCTTATTATTTTTATCACGCCAGTTAACACCATGTCTAATAAAATAACGGAATCTATATAGAGTAATGCTAATCTTGAAGCTATAAAATTATTATATCGATGAATATAATTATAATGAAATATCGGTGCTTTGGCGTGTACTTAATAACCGCTAACAAACTTTACTTCCTGGCAATAAAATAACTAAATATACAATCGACAATTATAACAAAACTCATTTATTAATAATTAAATAACAAAACTAATGGGCTATAATTCAATAAATATCTTTTTGTTCTAACTTTATGGATTACATAAAGTTTATCCAAAACTGATACATAACGTAATAAAAGTAGCCAGTAGCAATAAATGCTGTAAATGTACTAAAAATAATTGTAAAATGACATGAAAAAGCATTTAAAGACAAAATAAATTATTCAAGTTTATTTTTATGGACAATTTTGCATACTTCCATTATCAGTTAAAAATTTATAGACGCTTTGAAATTTCATCTTTAGATATCATGAATTGAATATTACGGGTAGAATGGATAAACAAGTTACGGGTTAATAAAGGATAAACAAGATATTTAAATACTGTAATAAGTTCTTCTACTTCACAAGGAGAAGAATAAATGAAATATCATCTTAAAATATTAAGGAGGATGCTCACTGATTGATTGATTGGCAAATCAACTTGAATTTTTTTAGAGATTCTATATATGGCGTAAGCGAGTACTAAAAAAGGATTTTTGGAAATTCCACCCCTATGCTAGTGAAAGGGGTGAAAAGCGAAATTCAACAGAGCGAAGCCGATGGCAAAACATAACATATATATAGAAACAATATAAATAAACAATATAAAATATGTAAGAGGAAGCGATCGCATAAATCGAATGATCGAACTACTTAAATCAGGTTGAAATAAAGTTATTACATTGGATCCGTCAAGTTATCGCAATATAAATTCAAAGATTTATAACAGTAGCAGACATATTGATTTAACGATGGTTAATGATAGTGTTCATAGTAAACTAGTCCTTAACTAATAAATATTATTAAATAGCTTACTGAATGTATACATTAACTTTTTATTGATGGGAAGTTTTTTTTAGAAAATTATGCAACTCTCGTTCAGTCATGTTAATCATCATCAGAAATATTATACTGATTTCTGTGGTTCCAAAAGTAGAAACTACTAGCTTCAGTAGCTATTCTAAAAATTGAGCGAACAGCACTTGAAAAATATTGATAGATGATATGTGTGGAATACCAAATACTATAGGTGCACTTGATATAAGTGCAATTCGAATCGGTACTCCAAATGGAAAACATCCAACTGGTAGCGACGATGCCAAAGTCACATATTACACCGACTTTTTCCCCGTTCAAAATGGTGCATGGCTGCTAATGAGAATTGACTGCCTTAGCTCGAACACAACACAGTTCCAAACAATTCCTTTTACAATTAGGTATTTACATTTCGTAATTCTAAAGCAGTCTCACAAATTCGCTTGTAACCATGTCCCTTACACCGCGTTCCCATGCCTACCTCCACTTATTTCCATATTAGGAAATAATCTATTAACATTTAAGTATCCACACATTCTATCTGGAATTTAGAATGAACTGTCTAGAATTAATTCAGGTTTACTAGATTAAAGATTGCAGAAGATGAGTTTATATAAAATAGTGTGTTTAGACAGTAATTTGTCATCGTCATTTCCATATAATGGATATAGCTTGTGTTGCAAAATAAAGTAACAAATACTTTTTCCTGAAGGCATTTATGAGAGAGCAGCATTTTACGAGATAAAAAGAAAACATTTAACATAAACAAAAATTAAAATAAAACCTACTGAAATTATACAAATTCTTTCATTCTTAGTAGATCCAATTAAACAGGTTGAATCAACAGCATATTTAAAAAAAATGTCACTAAGAAAATGTTAACTATTTCCTTGAATTATTTTGTAGTCGCAACAGAGTTCAAAGCGGCCAAGTAAGGCATTATGCGCGCAATTGGTTCTTGTGCCTAAAAGATAGAAACAATAAAAATACCTTACATACCCGAGTCGCACCTTAACGCGTAAAACCGGGCATTCATTGCTAGCTATCAGTACATCTTTACTGTTCCCAGTTTCCAGTTCTCATTATACCCTGGGAGCGATGCGGACATGCCATTGCTAGCTTCTGCAACAGTAATTATGTCCCTGACTGAGTGCACTTGATTCTGTAATGAATGGTGCGAAGAAAAGTTTAATGTTATCGGTACGTACTTACTTACTTACTTCGATGGCTCGACGACCCAAAGAGGATCTTGGCCTCCGATACTAAAAGCTTCCATTCCTTCCTGTTCTGCGCTACTTCCTGCCAGTCGGCTCTTTGGAGGGCCACCAGATCTTTTAGGACCTCATCCCTCCAGCGGTATCTGGGCCGGCCGACAGGTCGTTTCCCGCTTGGTCGTCCCTTATACGCTCTTTTAGCTGCGCGATCCTCTCCCATCCTCTCCACGTGGCCGAGCCATCGAAGCCTTGCTGCTTTCGTTTCGCCCATAATATCGGGCTCCGCCACTAGTTCTTCTATCTCTTTGTTCTTTCTTAGCCTCCAGCTGCCATCCTCCCCCCTAACTGGTCCCAGGATTTTCCGCCATATCTTCCTCTCAGCTACCAGGAGCTTATTTTCCTCCTTCTGTGTCAGAGTCCAAGCTTCACAGCCGTACATTAGGATTGGCCTTATGACCGTCTTGTAGACCCGGATTTTAGTTTTCCTGCTAATGAGCTTGGACGCTAACACTTTGTGGAGGGCTGCCGAGCATCTTAAGGCATTTTGGACTCGGGCATCAATCTCGTCTTCCCTTTGGTTGGTGTCTGTTATAGTGCAGCCCAAATATTTAAATTTCCCAACACCTTTGTAGGTGGTTTGGCCGACTTGTAGGTCTTCTCTGTGGGTTCTTACATTTTTATACCTTTTAGCTTTGAGGTACTCTGTTTTCTCGCGGCTAATTGTAAGACCCACATTTCCACCTTCTCTCTCCAGCGTTTCCACCATGGCTTTCAGGTCTTTCTGATCACTAGCAAGGATAGCCAGATCGTCGGCATATCCAATGACCTTATGTTTTCCATTTAACTCGATGCCCCCCTCATGCGATAATACTTTTCTGATGACGTATTCGAGCACCAAGTTAAAGAGGGTTGGAGACAGCGCGTCCCCTTGCTTTAAGCCAGTAACCACCTCAAACTCTTCAGACAAATCTCCGCCCACCCTGACCCTCATCTTACTCGTTTTAGTCGCGGCCACAACCATTTGCACTAATTTCTCAGGTATTTCAAATAATCGGAGTATGTTATACAGGGAAGCCCTGTCCACGCTATCATAGGCCTTCGTAAAATCTACGAAGAGAGCGTGAATAGTCTGCGCGTATTCCCATTTCTTCTCCATAATTTGTCTTAACAGAAATATCTGATCAACAGGGCTTCGGTTACGGCGAAAGCCGCACTGGTAGTCACCAAGGATGTCTTCTACGTAAGGCTCTAATCGACCCAGTAAGACGTAGGAGAAAATCTTATAGGCTGTAGGTAGCAGCGCGATACCCCTATAGTTGGAACACTTTCTTCTAGATCCCTTCTTGTGAATGGGGCATATCACCCCCATATTCCATTCCAGTGGTTGACATTCCTCCCTCCAGATCTTACAGATGGTTTGGTATATTTTTGTTTGCACAGCTATCCCCCGTATTTCCAGACTTCCCCCGGTATCCCATCTATTCCTGGGGATTTATTATTCTTTAGCCTCTTAGTGGCTTTCCTGACCTCCTCAAAACTTGGTGGTTCTATCTCCATATCACAGTTCTCTCTGTTTACTACTAGGACATGATTTTCGATAGGTGGGCAGTTCAGAAGTTGTTGGAAGTAGCGCCGCCATTCCGATTTCTGTTCCTCCGGGTCAGAGATAAGATCTCCGTTATCTCTTTCTAGTATCTGTGTAGCTGGCTGGTGTCCTTTCTTTATTGATGATATTTCTTTATAAAATTTTCTACTCTCATTAGCTGTCATTATATTCTCCATCTCTCGTAACCGGTTCTCTAGATGTTCTCTTTTAGCCTGCCTAATTAAGTTTCTCAGCCTTACACGTGTCTCCCGATACTTGTCGGTCCAGATACTGTCTTGATCGGATAGGATCTTATATTTCCTTCTCTCCTCCATGGCTACATCACATTCTTCGGTCCACCATCTCCTTCTCTTCTTCCGCTTCTTCTTGCCCAATACTTTCAGACCTACCTCTGTCACTATCCTTTTTGTTTTTTCCCAAACTGTATTTAAATCCATCTCCTCTACTTCCAGTCCTTTAAATCTATTACATAATTCTATTTCAAACTGTTTTCTAACGTTGTTGTCCTTTAGTATGTCTGTATTCAAAATTTGGTTCTCTTGTTGTTTCGGTTTGTGGGTAGTTTTATTTTGGCTCTAATTTTAACTCCCAAGAGGTAGTGGTCACTGTCACAGTCTGCTCCTCGAAATGTCCTGATATCTTCTATGATGTTTTTATGCCGATTGTCTATTAGTATATGATCAATTTGATTAATAGTTACCCCATCTGGATGCTTCCATGTGCCCTTGTGAATACTTTTATGAGGATACATGGTGCTTTTTACTACCATCGACTTTGAAGTTGCAAAATTTATCAATCTAACGCCATTGTCGTTGGACTTTTCATGTTTGCTATGTTTGCCAATAGTAGGCAGAAATACGTCTTCTCGTCCAACTTGTGCGTTGAGGTCTCCAGCAATAATTTTAACATCGTATTCGGGGATTTGATCAAAAACCACCTCAAGATCTTCATAGAAGCGGTCTTTTATATCTTCGTCGGCGAGTTATCGGTACGTGAATTGTTTTAATTATTTCAAGCATTTTGATGTTACGAAAATGACATATGCTTTCATGGAATGGCTTTGGTTGATATTGAAATAAATATGTAAATGTTTAAGCATTAGGATAAATTATATGATTCACAAATATGTAGCCAATAAAAAAGGGCCGTGCCTCCTACTTAAGTAACTTTAAAAACAAAACACAAACTTGATGTATTCGACGCAAACCATATTAAGGAATATTTACATCTAAAACAAATTGTTTAGCTATTAATAATCCAATGAAGAATACAAATAGCAATATTTACAAGATTAACGCCCTGTATTAGAAAGCAGAATCGAAGACGAGCGAACGAGATAGTATAATTTGCTAGAACCTGTTTCGGAATACGCTAATATTTTCAAAGATTACAGAAATAACAGACACGTAACTTTAAGCAGCGACCGCAGCTATTCCTATTAGACCAAACTAAAATGAACCTTAAATCTAGAATTTCAGGGTTGTAAACTACAAACAAGTAAGAGTAGAGTAGCCGATGTAGAAGAAATAACCCCCGTATGGTCACAATCACAATGGCAAAGCATTTCCATTTGTAAAGCTGACTCCACATTTGTAGTCTGAAACGAATTGACGACACGTGTCATGGCAACTAATGCAGTCATGACATGAAGCCATTCTTCACAGTTGATAAGCAAAGCCTGTTTTCTATCTTCGTCTTTAAAATCGTGAGTCCATAAAACAGGTTTAGTATAGGTTTAGTCATACTACATGATGAACAAATTCCTATAACAGTAGTAAAACATAAAAATACATAATCAGATGAACAAATCAACGCTAGCCAGTTACATAATACCAGTATAGTACCTACAGTACACTTTTAGAATTCCATAATTTTCAAGATAGCAACATAGCAGAGAAAGATATGAATGAAATATAAAACGGGCTAAGTAGAGATTTAAGATAGGCAAATCTACGAGACGCGATGGTACTCGTCGTTATATAAATGTGGACACAGCTTAAAACGTGCGAGCGGAAGGCATTATTGATGTAGCACCATTCCTCAAGATATTGGAACCAGATGTTTCGCGAGACCATCATAAATATTAATAAGCCCATAACTTAAGCATTATAATGAAACCAGTGATAAATGATCATCTGAAGATGATGATAATGTAAAAAATTTATATTTTAGTTAGAGAAAATTAAATCTAGCGGCATCTACGACCGCGGCAAAGATAGTCTCCATCAAATAGTGAGTATAATAAGGAGAGTAGTGTTGCATGTCAGGTTATCGATAATCTCGGACCAGCTCAATGGGCAATTTATTGTTCCACTGTTTCAAAGTACACAGCTCCGCGACTCGGATGGTTTTAAATAACTCAGCCTGACGATGTTATCCGCTGTACCATCCAGCCGTACGGAATGAAGGAATAAGTTGCATTCTTGCTTCACATTCTGAGAAAAGAAATAAAGAGGATTTCGAAATGGTAAATATAGAGGCAGATAAGAAAATTGGCGAACGAATACATTATCTAGATAACAATCGAATTGAAACAATAAAATTAAAACGTTTAAGCGTTGTATCGTTAGCGAGACACGTTGCGTTGGCGAAAGTTAATGAGAATCTGAAGCAATTTTAATAAGATTCGCTATAAGCAATACAATAATTGAAATAATAACTTAATTACAACACGCAAAAATCAAATTATTTGAAACTCAGAATATTCAATTTAAATTACATCAATTTTATAAACATTAATAGTATAAATACGCGTAGGTATGATCTGTTTAAACATGTCAAAAATTATATCCAAAAGATAAAATTAGTGCAACATGTGATTTAATTCGTGTTCCATCAAGCTTAACTTTAACTGACACGACACAAACCTAAAAAGAACATGCTACAATCTGACAGGCAATTGGTAATCACTTTATTGGTATCTTTATAGCATTGCAACAGCTAATTAGCTTGCCGCGGCGTCTCATACGCTTGAGCAACATTACCCATGAAAAGCAGCGCCTACACTTTTTCCAATCCGGGTTTACGTACCGACTGACATCTGATTGAAAGATCAGTATCGGAATGTCTGTAAATGATTTTAAGATAATTGTTTTCCGTCTATGATTTATGTTTGTTAAGGACCGTTATTATAGACGCACGCATCTCAAACAAACCTGTTCGGTTCAAAAGTAATTATGCCGATGTAATCTTGAGGTTGTCGTACAAATAAATGATAGTGTATTGTTCGTCTCAATTGTTAATCAATGGCTTCATTAGCAGATAATTATTGACGTCTCCTTGTTTGAGCTTTCTAAAGGAAATGGGCGCGTTGAGTCGACATAATAAGTGTTAATCGTTTTGACCTCGATATCGATAGGGCACAACACTATTATCGCAGCGCGAATGGCGTCGAAGCGTGAAACAGGCGTGTAATTTTTAATAGTGTTGTAACACAAACGTATAGTTTACACTGTTTTTTTTTACAAAGACAAGGTCAAACTATTTTTTCAAACCCGTTAGTAGGATACTTCCTTATTTTTTTTTTTAGTTTTGCTTTTTATATTATACATATTATGTGCTTACACCTACAACATGAAGCTATAAACTACATAGGTACCTAAAACTAACAAGACAAATGTATATTTTGAAACAATCAAAAGTGTCTAAACCCAAAAATCGATTCCATAATTTTAATTCCAAAAAAAATAAAGAAATCTAAAGAAAAAAAAAGAAAAAAAATCTAATCTTAAGAAAGATCTCTTTATTCTTAATTTAATCTTAAGAAATTATTATGTAACTTCATTTTTTTAATAAAAATGAGATACTCCTACGTTAGTAGATGGAATTTTAAAACTACTACCATCTAACGAGTTCAATTTTCAAGTACTTCATTCTTACCAAAGATGAAGATTGGCTAGTAAATTGACACATCAGGACTTAGCAGCAGATGAGCTCTGAACACGCAACCCTTTTACGAAGGCGTTTTTGCTACTATTCTCTGTTCGTTTACAATTGTTTCTCATAAAGTACACCATTGCGTTTCACTAAATAAGGAGATATATCGAAATAGTGATGTAATTGTGTCATTACCTTTGAATTCTGATTAGGGTGCATGCGATTTGGTTGTAAAATTTCTCAAGTTAATGTCTTTTTAGTCACGCGAAACTATATGTATAATTTACTGTGGTATTTCTATAATCGAGCTTTATCCAAAGTCATCACTTGAATTATTATTTTTTCAATGTGTTTAATAAATCCACCAACTGCCACAATTAATTAATGCTAATATTCAAAGAAACAATCACTTTACTACTTAAGTATCATATAATTTATTAATGAATTATAAATATTATAATGAAGCCACACCATAAAAGTTCTATTCACAAAACAAACATAATAAATTTTATCTCCATCCACGAAGCGGTCGTAAAATTCTGACTTCGTTAACTATAACGGTGGTAATGATCTAATAATCCAATTAGCTGTCCATATGTGGGGTAGATAATAAAAAAGAACAATACATTTTGCCGGGAAAGAGGGTAGAAAAAGAAAAGAGTAGCACCGAATAAAATATTTTTGGAAAGAAAAGTCTCGTCGTCAATCGTTAGTTTTTTTCTTAAACTTTCAGAACAGAGTTACGGACGTTCGTTTACAAATTTTAACGCTTCAAAACTGTATAAATTCCTGGCAAAAAATGTCGAAAAGTTATTTTTCGTGCCAAGTTAAGAAACGAAATACTAAAATCGATTATGTCACCAATTTCACAACGGCATTCTTAAGAATTTTCCTGACCCCACACCTGTACAACTAAACACAAAAAGGCTGTATCAACAATTCTTTGAATTCGTTCTGTTGTATTTTTGAACGTTTGTCATGCTTATAAGAAACCTTATTTGCGCAAAATATGCTCAGCTGGTGGTCTACACGATCACTGTGGAATTGATGCCAAAGTTTAGTTTTATTTATGAAATAAAAAGGTTAGGTACCTACATATTCTTTTAGATAGCTCAAAACTTCTGACTGCAGGCAGCACCCGAATGTCAGTAAAAATTAAAAAAAACTTATAAATAAAAAACAATATCTATTTTTTTACACTAAACAATTTACGAAACAGTTTTTGCGCATAGGAAATAAGTAAAAATGTATAAAAACGTAGCGCTTAATTTAGGTTTTCGAAACGATCTATAAATAGCCGAGATCGACAATGAAAATGTGTTGCCTTTTTTTTACTTTCCCCTGAACAAAATTGAAAGTATCAAACTTCACAAAAAATATCAATGAAGATACAAGCCGCAGGCAGTTTAAAAATTAAGAGACACACTTTTGGTTTCTTTGACTAAACTCAATTTAATATGGACAGAGATTGGAGTCTTGTTTTGGCCTGCGGCTTCCATCACGTCAATTTTACAATATTACTTTTAGGAGCAGCACATTTTTTCGGGGTCAAATGTATCCTAGGTAGGGCTAGTTAGGTAATAGGTACATCTCTCTTTTTGCATGTCGCGTTAAATATATAGAAGTAATAAAACAATCAGGCGATATAATAGCAAGTTATTATGTCATGTCCGAATCGTCAGCAACTCATATATTATTCTAAAATATTGAATCCATTTTGAATGTTATAACTTTACCATTAGTTTGTCTATTCCAAAGACTATTACTTATTCTGTATCCAAAGAAACTGCAATTCAGTTATTATAGGCAAGGTCAGATTGCGGCCTAGCACGTCTTTTCAATAATATCGGTTTTGTTTGAAATTGATACCAAGTGGAGCGGAAGACTAGGCTTTTTATGTTCTTGACTCTCTGCGTAAAGAAAGAGTTTTATTGTTTGTTAGAGTTAGCGGATTTAATTGCGCATTCTGAGAGCAAAAAGCTTTGCTGTTTATGCAGTTTTTTGTAGATTTGGAAGTGGAATTACGGAAAGATAAAATAACCGAAAGAAACCGACTAAATAATAATAATATATACAAAAAAAAAAAACAGTAAACAGCCTCAAAATTCCAAAACAAACAACCACAACATAACTCAGCATACTTGTCACATAACAATCACAATTATCCCCATTTTAGGTAATTATCTGAATCTTGATCCGACAAGGTTGCAGCTCCATTCCATCCGGTGCGGGACGTAAATCTCTGTCATAATAGCGGGATATAACTCGACTAGATTTGGAATACGACGGAATGCGGCTTAGATATGCTGTGACGAAACTAAGGCCGACTGTTCGAGGCAAGGCGGTTTTAAGTCGGGGCTACAATGGTTCTGTACTAGCTTTCAAAGGGCACATGAATAATTCGATTATATTTCTTTAGTCGTTAGTCGTTGAAGCGGTGGTGGCCAAGTGGTAATGACACCCGCCTGAGGTCGGATAGGACCCGGGTTCGAAACCTACCTGTGTCACATGAGTTTGTAGACAATCTGACTCATGTATGGTAGTTTTCTCATTGACCACCACCTGCTTCCGGTGAAGGAAAACATCGTGAGGAAACCTGCACATTGGCTGACTATTTAGTTTACTAGTGTGTATACGGCTACTGCCACTAGATGGCGGTAGTCGTAAAAGTCATGTCAGATGCCTTTAGGCGACTTGAATAAAATCTGACACCAGTGTTAGTAATAACACACTCGAAAAGAAGAAGAAGTCGTTATGTCATATTAAATCATGCACAAGGGAGCTAAAACGATTGGAAGGCTAGGTAATATTTAGGCTAATTAGACTATTTAAAATTCAATTAAGTGTGTATATTTTTTTAACTTATATGTACTACTTAATGGTAAAAAGTGTGATAGTATTTAATGAAAATAACTCTTCACAAAAAAAGGGATAAACTGTACTTGCTTTTAGTTCAAAAAAATGTAGAGATGTAGACTCAAACGAATGTCGCGACCTTCTATCTTAGTTTCCCTTTGATATACAAATTTTGCACACTTTCTTAGACCAAAATTGTATTAATAAGTGTAACATCAACGACAATAGGGACAAAGTTTTCACTAATTTTTGCCTATTATGTGGGCTTTTTTCTATTAGGTATTAGAAACCGATAAGGGGGTTCTGGAAATTAAATTAATATATTATTATTTATTTAATTAATTATTATTAATTAATTTAATCGTTATGGAAATCCTTGGGGGAGGCCTTTGTCCAGCAGTGGACGTCTTTCGGCTGAGAGAGAGAGAGAGAGAAGGGGGTTCTCTATTAGGGGTAAACCGTACTTGAAATCCTGGATGGGAATGAGATCAGTTGATGAAAAAATTCGCCAGTAAGCTCACGGAAATGGAAACGTCGTGAAATCGTTTTATTGACAATTTGATATACGGTAATCTCACAATGGAATATATGTCGTATTGAAACATGAAGTTTAATATTACCGTCTGTGGCCAAACGTTTCTTTATTTATTCTTATTATACCTGAGAAGAACTCGAATTCAAGCCAATAAACTTTAATTAGCGTTACAAAGTGCCCACCGGAAACTTCACGCTAGCAGGTGCTAGATAACCAACACCCCAGGTATTCTAAAATAAAATATAATTATATACCATCCCATATAGTCATATACACCTGGCTTGAACAGGGACTATACTGTGGGGTTAGGTTACGATTCCATTGAGCTAAGCTACGTTGGTAAGCATGTAGTTTTAGGCTTATACTTACTTACACTTTTTTATTTTTTTATTTTAGTTAAAATAAACGGATCACTCGCGTACTGTAAGGTCGGAGTTTGCTGATTATAGTTTCGAACACTTTAGATGTCCATTTTTAAGGCGAGTACACCGCGCGTGATGTCTCTTATTTTATTTTCAAAGCTTATCTTAGAAGCATAACTCTAGTGTATATCTCTATTGTAATGTGTAATATTTTTCCTCATGCATTCTTGCGATCTGTGGGGTTTCGTGATAAGAAACTAAATTGTGAATAATAGGAAGACGGGGAAGCGCGCGTTTTTTTTTTAAATTTGGGCAATGCAATCACCGCGCAAGCTAATAGTCAAAGTTACACATCGTACCAATTACTACGGATCCTAAAGGCTTGCTCGTTTTTTTGTTGCTAAGTATGCCTACTAAGACACAAGCTTCCAACAGCCAACAGTGTTGGATTTTGAAAGCTTTTGAACTTACCTTGGTGTAAATCGAATACATCCTTAGCTACAAAGTTTAACTCAATGGAAACGCCGCCTTAGTATGCCTTATACGCAGTAATTGTTTTAGATTATGTGTCAGTCAACCACTAGTATGGAAATGCGTTCTTATCGGGACAATATTGAATTCCTAACATACTACACTGTCATTGTTAGCCTAGCCTTGTTGATAGTGGTATGATATACCAAATACAATTTCAATTTACGACCTAATAAATTTTATGTTATTGCATTTTCTTATAACGAGAAATTTGATATACGGAAAACTAATCCAACTGGTTATTTCAATTCAATAACAGAATTTTATCATCTGCACCAACTTTACCTATTACATAATAATAACAAATTGAGCTGATACTTGAGCAGCTTAATTTTTGAATACTAATAAACTAACAGAAAATTTGGAATTTAGTGAACCATTTGAATAACGTAAACATTTTGATACACATAGAAATATTGAATGCAGTTATCGTTTATTCTGCCACGACTATATTGTAGGGTTAAAGTGATCGTCCATTTTAAATTCAGAACGAGTGGCAGTTGCAGTGTTAACAATATACAATGTCGTTGATAAATGTAAATAAACACTGGCTGGCAAGATTTAGATTTCGTTTTAATGCATTTAGGCGCAAGCGCTTTATTTATTATCAAATTTTATTCGATACTCAACAAATTACAATAAAATATTGACATTTCAACATCAATACACTTAACTGTAGCCAGAGCGTATGATTTACCTTCAGATAGATTATTAATTCAATCAAAATCTTGGGTATTAGTATAAATAAGAGTACCAAAAACCAAATCCTCCTAATAAAAATAATAGCCCATTCAAATATTAACATTTTAATCCGATACAAAGTCTTCCCATAATTCATCAGTATCTGCTCCCAAACATACATACATTAAACATATTTTAATCCCCGATGCCTGGCCGCCACCCGCCGCGCCCAGCCCACCAAGCAAGGTGCATCCATGTTATTAAAACCACTTATTAACTATACAAATACGAAGGATTTCAAGTGATAATTGCGTTTCACTTTGCGAAATTTACGCGAGGAAAGAGAATTAACAAACCTAAGGAGAAAGCACAACTTATAATCATAAAGTATTTTTTTAATGGTTTAGCAGCCTGATTTTCCTTTAGACAATATTTTAATGACAGTAAT
>CM031569.1:6526876-6557590 GCA_018467065.1 Ephestia elutella
AGCAAGCTAACCTAGAAGCAGTTCATTAACTCTGGTTTTGAAGAAAATCAGGTTGTATGTGTTTGGAAACACAGACGCAGGCAGGGAGTTTGTTCGGGGCTACAAGGGAATACTCTACAGCTACAAGAAATTTAACATCAAATATCATGCAAGGACCTCCAAACGGCACTAATAGCGGTGAATTTGCAAATGTCTCTTTAGATTCGCTTATAACAATTAATTCCGCTAGAATTTAGTTAGTTAGTTAGTTAGAATTAGAAGCTTCCACTCCTTCCTGTTATGCGCTACTTCCTGCCAGTCGGCTCTTTGGAGGGCCTCAATATCTTTTAGGACCTCATCCCTCCAGCGGTATCTGGGCCGGCCGACAGGTCGTTTCTCGCTTGGTCGTCCCTTATACGCTCTTTTAGCTGCGCGATCTTCTCCCATCCTCTCCACGTGGCCGAGACATCGAAGCCTTGCTGCTTTCGAAGATCCTCTTTGGGTCGTCGAGCCTTCGAAGTAAGTAAGTAAAACAAATAATTAATCATCAATATATGTCCATACATATATTGATGATTATATATTATATATTGATAATAACGTCACGCCTGCTCCATAGCAGGCGTGACGAATTAACTTTCAGTGTATTGGAATTTACAAATACACGACGAATCGACTGTGGCAGACTGTCATAGATCAATTAATTTGCAATGAATCTAGGTAAGTTGTTGTGGCGTTGACTGTACGTCACGCCTCGCGCATTGTTTTCATTATGTGGTCGGTTATTACTATTACGTTAGTTATTACGGTTGCTTCGATCTATAACGGTGATTACTTGTTTTGTTTTCAAGCGGTTTCAAGTGTAACTTTATTATTATGATTATATCAGAATAGATACAATTTATAGTCCTGTTTGTAACATTTTTAACGGAAAGGTTTTCTTTCTATCCTTCATTCTGTAACAAAGAAACAGTTTTTTAATATCAATAAGACTGAAAAGCTTACATATCATAAGTTCTTATTTTTTTTGTATGCTCACATCGCGAATAAATTCCAAAATTTCGACCAAGTGTTGACCAAGAATTTTGTGTCAAATGAAATCAATTATGTCAATCTTTTACAAACAATGTTATTGTATAACCTGTCTAACAGAGCTGTAAGATTTTGACAAAAGTTTTAAGTAAGGTACGGGCGAAACTTGACAATCAATTATGTCAATCTCTGAAAAACAACGTTATTATATAACCTTTCTAACAGAGCTGTAAGATTTTGACAAAAGTGTTAAATAAGGTACGGAACAGTGTTTCTGTTTTATTTTTATCACCTGACGTAATTAGGTAAATCACTCTTATTTGTATTGTTGATTGTTTCTAACTGTTGTAATCAAGTTCAAAATGAATTTATAACTTTTAAATAATTAAATAAAAGCAGTGATCCTAATTTCACTTAATATACCTACCTAGTTAATGGGATACTTACAGACTTTTGCAGTTATTCCCTTGATATCTACCCTAAATGTAGTTAAAATAGTCAGTTGGTAAATTACAATATCTGTGTACGTACAATGAAATTTCCAATGTGAATCTGTTTATTATAAGTCCAACTGTACCTACCATCTAAATGCAAACACCCATACTTAAATATTAAGGCGTGTTAAGATGATAAATCAATTCTATCAATTCATATGGATCATTAAAATAATACTTTCTGCTTCACTCGAATATTCTACCCAACATAACGCGTCAAAAATCTATTCGATTCATCTGATCGATTGAATTTCAAATCTATTATCCAATTGGCATGTTTATCGATCACAATCGACTTATTCGTTGCAGATTTGTTCGATTCCATCTCATTAGTTCTAGGTCATACGGATCATTTTCTCGTATTTTTTGCTTGTTTCGTAATTCGTGTCGCTATCGTTTTGCGAGTCAATGTTCTGATTCAATTGCCTGCGAATTGGTCCAATTAGGCAATCAGACTTCTTAGAATTGATAGAATGTATAAAAAGACCAGTTGCGCTATAAATATTGCTTGTACCACCAGTTTTTGCCATTAGTATTGATTTAATTCGATTTGTCGTACAGAGAAGTGGTTGTTTATTTTATTGTTTTACTGCACAACAAATTGTTTTAATTAACTATCTCCATCTAGTCTAAGTCTTTATAAGGTAAAATGAGAAATCCGCATCATTCAAACATGGCAATGGAGAAAGGGAGTCTAACCCACTGAAACTCCTTCATTTTTTGTCAGTTTCATATATTTCTACTATATTGACGACCTCCGTGGCCCAACGGTCATCACGCCGGACTGCCACACCGGAAGTCCCGGGTTCGATCCCCGGTCGGGTCAAGATGGAAAATGATCTTTTTCAGATTGACCCGGGTCTTGGATGTTTATCTATATATGTATTTGTTATAAAATATAGTATCGTTGAGTTAGTATCCCATAACACAAGTCTCGAACTTACTTTAGGGCTAACTCAATCTGTGTGTTATTTCCTATTTATTTATTTATGTATTGTAGTGCTTGTCTCTTTTCTTACTACTATCTCTATTGATATTATAAATGTGAAAGTGTGTATGTTGTCATGTTCCATTATCACGTCAAAACTGCTTAACCGAATTTGATGTTGCTAAGAAATAAACTTTGAAGACAGACGAGGCTTCCCTACGTTGCAAAGATAAAACTTGAAGGGGTTGAAATAGAGGATTCAGTTTACCTCACGGAGGAAGACGTGGTGGACGTGTAATAATTGTAAAATACTTGAAAAATCTATTCACTGATTCCAGAAGAAAAGCTTGAATCGCATACGGGATCGGTATTGTGGTTAAATTTACACATCTATTCACAGTACGAAGCTAGACATCTGAGACTTCGATGTAAGATGTAAATGCTATTCTTATCCTTTCAAAGATATCGCTTTTATTTGCATATCGAGTGAGACCATCTAATGTTAAAGGTTAATCAAATATCTAATGAATCAATTTGCGATGGCTATGCAGCTAGTAGAGAGCAATTTTCTCATATTACAAATAAGCTGTGCAACACGGCTTCACTTCCGTGGGGATTTTGGGATTGGGATACACATAATTTTTTTTAACCGGTCCGATGACCGGTAGTTCCAGAGATTAGCATGATCAAACAAACTTTTCAGCTTTTTGTAATAAATGTCACTTTCAATTGACAATGGATATTTATTAGATTTTATATGACCATTTCCTAACTGAGTATACACAAAAACAAATTTCTGTGAAACTGTGACCATGCTAGCGATCATCATAAACTCTTGCAATTTTTCTTACAATCCATTTGATTTCATACGAGAACGATAGTAAATCCATACTTGGAAAGGTGTTTAGTACTGTTGTATATTTCATGTTGCGATGTGAACGGGGCCTAATATCGCGCCTAAAGTGCCGCCTACATGGCAAGGCAGGGTTGCCACATGCAATAAATCAACAACTAGATCATTCAAGTTAACCCGACCGGTTTGGAGGTTGAAATGCAAGTTTGCGTATAAAAGATGACTTTGTCATAATTATTGTAAGTCTTAATAATTTAAAGGTAAAATAAGAAATAACAATATTAGTGTCGGTTTGGAGGTTGAAATACAAGTTTGCGTATAAAAGATGACTTTGTCATAATTATTATAAGTCTCAATAATTTAAAGGTAAAATAATAAATAACAATAATTGTATAGGAATTGCTTGACCTTAAACACTTTCTTGATGTGTATGTTATGGTATCTGTTGTATCTGTATTTACATATTACTCACATCTAACATATAGATGTTAGATAAGGCTGATGAGTTTGTTTATTTGACCTCTCATATCTCTGGAACTACCAGTCCCATTTGAAAAAATATTTCTGTGTATGATAGCCACATTCATGAGAAAGGCTACAGGCTATCCAGGATAGTAACATTTCCGCAGGAGCGAAGCCAAAGGGCATAGCTAGTCTACAAATAAAATTCTTACTAAGAACAGATGCAGAGAAACCAGGTTTTTCTTCAACGAATGGTAAGTTAGAAGAATCAGCAGTTCATCAAAAATATCTGTTGTAAAATTCTGTTCTTCACTATGTTACTAATGTTTTCTTAGAAACAGCCCTAACAAAATTGAATTTACTGCAAATGTCAGTCTACTTGAATAAGGTGATTAATTTTCTTAGTTTAATCTCACTTAAAATATATGTTTCTAACTCTACAGCCCTAACTTGGCGACATATATAGCGCAATTCCACGAAGTCAGGTGGCCCTTAGATGATTCCTTGATGCAGCAATTCTGTGTCGGTCTTTCTTCAATTAATCCAGCTCTCAAAAGATAAAGTGGAATATAAAGGAAATCTTTGATTACAACTTGACTGTTATTGCAAAAGGTCTGAAATGAAAAGTCACTAGATGCAGGCCGTTAACAACCATTGTGAAAATCTAATAATAAGAAATTTGTTACGGCGTAAAAATTCTATATCATTTACTCAAATAGACCTGAGATAGTCTACGTTGAAATTGGCATTGATATAGTTTCTTCATAACTGAACATTGACAACGCAAAAAGCATCCTTGCAGCCATACGATTATGAACAACAAGTTCCCAGTTATTAAATTGCAATGAAACTAGAATTAAATCAACTTTCATAACTGAGTCCGGCCCTTTTTCACTTGGCCAGTATTTATCGACGTTCGCGGCGCAATCAGTATGCTTTACGATGCCGTTTGTTTCTCCCCAATGGGAACAACTTAGCATCGGAACGCACTATAGTCTTCTACTAGGGCTACTAGTGCACCTGTTACAAAAGATATTTGAAGATTGATACAATCTTCAATACCGGAAAAGTTCTTATACAATGTATAAAAACTTATTATTATTTAGTATTTATTTGCATGCCTAGGCTTCTATTTATCCTTTATCAAGAAGTCCACAAGATAAAAGTTAGCTTATGTTTAACAAACTTAGACCCTATTAAAAAAAAAAGATTATTGATGAAAAAGATGATTGAACTTTTTTTTTAAATTGGAATCTTTCATATGGGGCGTATTATAAATACAATTACGGAATACGAAGATTTCAGTGCGAGAGAGTAATTTTATATCCTCTTTAGTTCGATGTTGTAATGTGTTAGGTGCATCGCAACTAATTAAGAAAACATCTAATCGCGTTTAAATTCTATCTATTGACGCGCAATAGGTAACCCTAACTGCACCTAAATGTTTAATATTTATCACAGCATTTATTCTAACATTTCTGTTAACGAGTAGGCGTTAGTCAGGCGCGTTTGATAACTATCACTAATCATAATCACAAAGTTTAACGAAAGCATCAACATTTTCTTATTATTCAACGTCAGTGTCAATATTCCGAAACTGAAAAATTGTAAAATTCCTATGTAAGATCGTCCCGATCTTGAGAAGTCTGTCATCTGTTAACATCTCATCATTTTATGAATATGGTTATAGTTTTATTGTCTGCTTATTTTATTATAGTATCAGCTCTGAAAGTGTTTCAAACGAGACGTCTTGGGCAAGATAAATCCAAATGGAGTCTAGTTTTAGTTATCATTTAAAAGCAATATTAAACAGTTAAATTGGCAACACTTAGATTATCTATCTCGTAGTTCGTAGTGTGAAAGCTAGCCTGTCAAATGAAGTCGGAGAAGCTGTCAAATGAAGTCAAAGCTCTTACCTGTTTAAATTATCTTCGCATGGTACTATCTCCAAGATATATTATCCGACTGTCAGATACCTTTACGGTAATGTGTCTGACATCTGGTATTACGCTGACCTGCCTTGTGACCCTTTTGCCCCGTTCCCTTAAAGGAACCAGCAAACCTGGGAGTTGGAGATAAGATCAAGGTTTAATTTATGTTATTGGCTGTTGACTAAATTGACAATATAGTTGAAGATAATATTCATAGGTCTGAGTTATAGCGTTTGGTAAGATACATTTGTATTTGTTTTCGATATTCTTGTTCGCAAATGTTATGGGATTTAGATTCGATAAACTTTTCTCTCGTTCTGTAGTCTCATTTCACACGCAACAGCTTTGTTAGCAGTGTTAATGGAGTGGTTTGCCATTGCCTTCTCCATTTAACACACTAGGTCATTAAACATTAAAGTGTTAATGCAGTGGTTTGCCATTGCCTTCTCCATTTAACACACTAGGTCATTAAACATTAAAGTGTTAATGCAGTGGTTTGCCATTGCCTTCTTCATTTAACACACCAGGTCATTAAACATTAACTAGTTCTCCTAATACTGTGCTCTCACAGCCACCTCACGATGTTTTCCTTCACCAGAAGCAAGTAGTGGTCTATGAACACTACCACACATTGGTATACAATGTCATGAGACACGAGTAGGATACGAACGTGGTACGTTTCAATCACAGCCACTCTTCCATCAACGCTTGCACCACAATTTTTCTTCTTCAAAATGTGTAGGACTATCATAGCTACCGAAAACCGTTAGTTTGTAGCTTAAACTGAAATGCAACCCACTGAATATGCATGTTTACGTATATTCCAGTTATGATTTATACCATGTCCAGTGCCTTATTTGGTTATCGCCCGATGCTAGCCTAGATTTAGGACTATTGTGTATTGCCTATTTGCATGGTCGCTTCTTGAACAATACTTATTGTGGTTGAGTGTACATGAGTTATGGGCATTCCGTTCTATTAAAGTGATATTTCCTTTATGCTTTCGCCTTTTCTAATCCTTCCTAGTTCCTTATTATCTCCAATCTTTTTTTGTACTATTTTTACGATCGCATTACTATTGAAGTTCAACTCATAAATTCTTAACAATAGTATATCTTCCTCGGGCCTTTAACGAGGTTGTTTATAATTGCACATCCTACGTGATTCTCTTTCAAAATCTTCATATAAATATCTATCTCGGTGCCGCCCTGAACATCGAAATACCTGATGTAAATTAAAATTATTTATTTTTTATTTATCGATCTAACTATAAATCGCAATATCCTAGTTTATCAAAAAACTTTGAACTAATATTTTATAAGTTATACAAAAAGTTTCTAACAATGTCACCAAAAAAAAAAACTATTTACAGAAATAGTTTATCTAGTTTAACAGAGACATTTTTAAGTAATTCCACTATTATAGAGCCATTAATAATGTTACTACACTAACAGGAAGCATTTGAAAATAAAGCATTGAATGATTTTGAATGAAACTGGCTTAAAGACGGTGGTCTCAGCGGGTGGTGTGTTACCAGATCGATTAAGACGTGATCACGTGAACAGTGAAGTTAAACGTGCTCTAACATTGTGTACACAACTTTAGCAAAAAATCTTTGCATTGCTACTTCATCATTGTACGAAATGTTTACAGTTTTAATTCATCATCATATACCTTACCTTGTTCCATCATCTGGGGTCGGTGCAATATGTTCTATCTCTCCATAACGTTCTGTTCCCTGTCATATCAACATTAACTCCCAACGCCCTCATATCGTCCCTCACGCAGTCTATCCACCTCTTTTTAGGTCTCCCTTACAATTTTAATTATCCCTTTGAAACCAAGTTCTATGTTTGTCTCAATTGTGTGCTATCGTCATATCATTCTAATTCTAGCTATTATATCTACTTATATAAAAACACTAAATTTTAGAACAATACTGCGACATCGTGACCAGGCCATTTACGAGTAAAGATGATCAAAGGTGTTAAATGTGGTATCTAAACTGCCTCCTACATTATGAAATTTGTAAATGATAATGAGTAAGAGTAATTAAAGTTTCAAAAAATAAAGTAGTCATGGAACGCAATACTTCTATTTATTAATGTTCGATTAGTACAACCTTCTGGATATCGCAATTTATATAATTGAACTTCCATTTAGATACATCAAAAGACTCTTAGAATATTACGAAATATATAGTTCAGTATGTTACTTCGCTCTATTATTAATACTTGATGAAACAACTATAATAAGCTGTATCAATTGTTTGGCCTTCCTTTTAAAAGAGTAACTAGTTTAAGTAATTACATGGAAGTTGAAGGTTGAATTTGAAAAATAAACAAAGAAGCAGCTGCTCTATTTGATCTTACTATACTTGATACCTTTTAAAATTGACGGCAATACTTACTAATACAAAATGTCATTAAAATTAGTCAAATAAAAGTCATTTCTTAACAAGGTCTGGTAATAAAAACAGAAACATCAAAGAAAAGGTGAAAATCGCGGAAGTTCTCTCAAGCAGGGAATCACGTCCGTCAAAAAGTTTTTATTGATCGACTATTTCCCTTAAAACCTCAAAGTACAAATCATTCAATCAAAAATAGTAAAAGTAATCCGAAGCACGTATCGTTATTGGTGAAGAAAGCGTGAAGTTAAGTCATCCAATAGAGGAGGTGATTAGTTCCAGTGACATCTGCTACTCGTTTCCCATCATTGAACTTTCTATCTTCATCATAAAAATCGCTGCAAGTTGCAGCCGCTGCAATCGTATTCGAAATTACTCTACTTTACCTTTTGACCGAAGGACACCTTTCACTTTTAAATATCGTTACTAAAGCATTTAGACTCACGCACTTTGACCTCGATGACAATGAAATGCACAAAAAGTGGTCTCCGTTTCGCCACTGTAATGGCTAAATTATCCGGTAAAAATTCGACGTTTTTGCCCTCAAATGTGATTTAGAACAAGGCGCGTGACTTTCGTAACCAGTGACATTACAGTTTCGTGTTTGACCAAAACTTGAATTACTTGACCTCACTGTTTAAAATTGTTGAATTTCAAGTCAAAGGTTGTGGGTTCTTTGAATAATTGTATTTGTTTTTAATCTAGTGACAATTTAATTTGCGATTCAAATTTTCGAATAGTTTTGTTGTACAATAAGATGCAGGTTATTTGCTCACATTTAAAGATCAAGTTTATTTTTATCTTTAATTTTATCATCCGCCCACGCAAAATTATTCAATAAATACATCACTTCTAAATATGTGTAGCATTCTACATCTGTATGTTTATCTTTATAAATATTTAAAACTTCAATACTAATCACTTCCCGAGACGACTGCCAACATGCTAATCGTCACAACCTAAAAGAGGCAGTGTCTCAGTCTAAGTCGCTCTCCCACTTACAATTTCATTGGAAAAAGATCTTAATCTCAAGTCATTATCGTCCGTATTCAAACGTAGAAGGCTATCAGATCAACGGCTATATTTGGTTCGCAGAATCTACCTCTCATGCGGAACCGGATATTTTTGAGAACGGACAAATCATTAGCTCAGTGTATGATTTCTCCTGAGAACTATGCGTTTACCTCAGGATATTGCAGTTGCGGAGGCAAGTTAAAATAATGATCACCAACTTTCATGTATAATTTATGAAAAGTGACAGGCAGTTTGTAGAATTAATAATCCACCCACCTTCACAATATTTTTGTAAAGCAATAAGAAATCGATATTTGCTTACTACAATCATTTTTTCTCAGCGAAACTCAGCTAACTCGCTCACGATTTGAGCCAATTCATTTGCTAACAAAATCACGAAGCGATCAGTAATCTTTGCTTCAGTTCTGGATAATAACTAAATGCGGTTCGTAATTTCAAAGGGTTTGTTTCCATTTCTGCTTGAACCGTTGACAGAGTTGATAATGCAATTGTTGATAAAAACTGTTGCGAGACAGCTCGGGCTGGCTTAGTCTTTAAAGGTTAGAGGGCAGAAACGTTTAAAGTCCTATTTTATATAGGCAAAGTACCAACGCAGACAATCTCTTTGCAGGTTGCTAGGAAATTGGCCCAATTATTTGGTCTGTTCCTTTTCAAAAATGTATGTCCATCATCTAAGTGTAATAACTGTGGGTAATAATAACATACTGCTAGAAAAATATGTACATATGTTGTATCTATAAGAGTGCACTTCCTGTTTGCCTTAGGCAAAATCGTTTAATATCGCATAATGTTTGTAGGATTATCTAGCTTTATTGCTTGTAATTAACTGTTTAATGTGCAAGTAATTAACGTAAATAACTGTAAAAGCTTTCTGAAACTATTACAAAATTCTCATAAGATTTTCCTTTCTTAGAATAATATAGCGGTACTTATTAATAATTAAAGAAGAGTATTAATATCTTTGTGTTTGAAATAAAGTTCATTACAATACGAGTAGGTATATCTCTCGAAGTACGAATATCAAGTAAAAAATTTCATCGTACATACACATACTAAATAGTTCAAAATCTTTGCCTAGTAAATAATAAACTTATGATTGAATAACATACACTGCTTAAAAATGTAACAAAGATGTAATAGCCGTTACAAGATAACGATGTTAATAAAAAACTGTAAAAATTAATTATTAGATGTCTCATACAGAAGAAATGTGTGACCCGTAAAATTCTAATAATACACAAAAGCGCTGAAACGTAAAGAAAGTGCCACAGCAGATCAGCGAACATACAATACAGGAGATACCAGACACGAAGCAAGCGAGACCTCATTTGTACAAACAGATAACAATGAAAACTCGAACATGAATCAAGCGCAAGCGCATCTCGTGACGTCGTTGTTCCGATAACGGCATCATCGGGACCTTGACTGGTTTGAACTTAGGACCTGCGCTTCATCGCGTGCTTGCCTTCCACGACCTGCCCGTTAGGTTGCTATTTCGGTTGGATTGTAAGCTCCGTAACACTTGCACTCTCTTTATATGTTTAATAACTTATAAGATTATCCGTTTCACTATGTTCAAGAATCTTTCTTTGAAAACCTAAGAATTGACTTGCTACATTGGTTTATTTAAAAAATTCAAAATGTACTAGTTTGCTAAATTTAGAATCATAGTTTCTGTGCAGAATCATAGTAAGTATTTCAGTCAGAGTTAATTTGCCTTTTTAAGAAAATGAAGTTAGCATGGATGGTTTCCTAAAATATTAAAAAATAGATTCATCATTAACTTCTTTTTCTGTCTAAAATCTATTAATATCCATCCAACAACTTCATCATTGTCATGCATTATACTATGTTTGTCAATATAATTTACTGGTCTTACACAATATTCTAAATACTAAATGCCATAGGTTATGTATCTTCTTTCCCGCTGTTCCAAATACCTTCCGTTGTCTATTTTCAAATGCCATCGTGGCGGGTCGAGCAAGCCGACGTGGGAGATTCACATTTTACAGGCAATAACGTTTATTGCAGTTATATAAGGATAGTTTTCTGTTGTAGTTTGTTCAGTTTAGCTCATTTCGTTACCGTCGAATCGTGTAATTTATAGTTGTAAAGCAAATCATCCTTCTTCGTCGAAACGCTTTGCTTTCTTAATAATATCGGCTCTAAAGTGTACATCATTAATCTTTACTGCCCTTTTATTTGCGTTCCGGTCGGAATTAACTTCTTCGTAATTGGATGCTTATAATTGTTATTGTTGTGCAAGGGTTAGAGGATCTGTTTAATCTATTTTTTGATTCTTTAAATCTAGAACTACATTTGTCTGATGATGATAACACGGAGCAAATAATCTATACATATAATAAAACAGTAAAAATATTTTGTCTGTACATTTAGTATTTTTGACTGAAATGGATAGAGGGACACTTAAAAAGAATATTGGAAAGCAAAAAATTTTTTTTGGAATTTCTTTTCTGTCTGTCTGTCTGTCTGTATGTATGATCACGCTAATCTCCGAAAGTACTGAACCGATTTGAATGAAACTTTTTTTTGTTGTATAACTATTAAGCCTGGGCAACATTTAGGCTATAATTTATTTTGAAAACTGGAACACCTGATGAAGAACCTTTTAACAGAAGTATAAAAATTGAAGATCTGGATCATCTGATGAAGAACTGCAAGAGACCAGCTACATTATAGCATATACGGAAATGGCGCCTTATTAAAAGTCGTTCAACCTGATGAGCATTTTCTGCTGACGTATAAAAATTGAAGATCTGGAACATCTGATGAAAAGCTCCAAGAGAGATTTTTCATCTAAGCGAAACTCACGCGGACGAAGCCGCGGGCGACAGCTAGTATAATCTATGTTTAGTTCATGTTTTTATCATCTTATTTCTTACCTTATCCCATCATCTGGGGTTGGCGCAATATGTCTCGTCCTTCCACATGTCTCTGTTTCCCGTCATACTAACATCCACTCCCAACTCCTTCATATCGTAATCAGAATAATATTTAAGAGCATTTCCTTAGTGAAGAATCTTCATTGCTAAAAGTCGTGGTCATTTTGTGGAACGAAACACACACTACAGATGTAGATACAAGTTAGACGTGGCAAGTTCTCTGTTCAGAGTAGTTCGGACCTTACTGAGATAATAAGAGCGAATTTGTAATGCATTTATGCAGGTTGATGGTCTGTTGAATGTACTAAACCGGATACGTAACCAACTTCACCAATTTCGTCACTTACCAGACTAATCATTAAAACACATTACCTTGTTAATTATCTTGGCTTGTCAAACAGCGTGTTAAGGTTTCTATCAGTTGAATTATCTACCAATCGGCTTCCTCCGCCTTCAATCTAAAGGGCGTTTGAATGAATTCCATTTAGACTTTGTTAAAAGTGAGCGGCATTCAATTGCAAAGATGTTGGTTAAAATTAAAATGATTGCTTTATTTTGCTGCATAATCAGAACAAGCTTCTGATTACTTATTATATCAAACGCAATAATAAAGAAACATAAGCGATTAAATAAAAATAAAAAAAAAACTGTTACACACATACACAAATAACAAATAGGTAAGAATAACGTAACGTTCAATGACTCATACATGTGGGAAAGAGATGCCTACTGGGTTAAGTCAACAAATACGTGAATGATTTTCTATTTGCTAATATTTCTCACTTGCAAGAACTTTCGTTTGGTTGGGGAGCCGGTCTTTTGAAGAAGTAAGTAGTAAGTAATACTATATATCTATCTAAAGAAAGCAAAAGACGTGGCATTGAGACTCTATGAATGGAACAATCAAATTATAACTTTGTCACAAAAAGTTACTTTTAATTACAAACTTTTGTGATGACAAGCCTGCTCATCTCATAAAAATCACTATGTCATGAAATGATATTTATGTTTCTAGTTCATTTATATATTTCTAGACCCTCATTTTATCATCTCAAATATCATAATTATGCGTGGCAACATTAAGTCGTCAATAACATGCGTAATTCTTTAAATTACAGTATCCTTATGACATACAATCATGTTTCGTCTAATTCAGGATGTGTAAGGTTATAATTAAGAGTACTTACACCCAAGAATAGTCAGGTCTAAGATACCGCAGGCGCTTCAAAACGAACACCATAATTTTGCAATTTTATGTGTTTGTCATGTCTTTAAAAACTAATTTGCTGTAGCCTGAGTGTCACTATTTCCAGTTAAATATACATATTTATCTTAGGAGTTGATTTTCGTTTTGCTTCTCTGTCGCCTAGTGATGTATCTATTCATCAGAATAACTTGCAGTGCATAATTGTGTTCGAATTATCCACTCAGTCTAAAGCCGCTGAGAGTCGAGCATTCACGTTTAATGAGCATTTCGAGCAAGCATTATCTCGAGCCACTTGCTTTGTTTACACACGTCAATAAGTCAAAAGTCAATGCATGCTCTGCTCAAAAAAATTAACCAAAATAACTTAGCGAGAAACGAAGGTCAGATTCATGATGGCGCGACTTGTCAGTAAAATCGATTCGAATGCCGAGACTTCAAATGCCGTGCCACGATGCTTAGATGTTTTACATGTGCCGTGACCTTCGAGCAACAAGGACTTCCACGCGCGAAACGTGAGTCCGTGTTGCTCTATGGCCGTGACTGGCAATTTTAACAGGACATACAGTATACACATAATTCGAAACAAGGAAACGCTGCAACCCAATATTTTGTCAAAATAAATCACAACGGACTTTCCTTTCAGAAATTGGTCCTTTGTTCTAAGAAGTGGGGCATTTAGCAATAGCTTGTTGAAGACAATACGTGCTAATAACTAAATGTTGAATAACCTGTCACTGTGTTCGTGTAGCTATTTACTGTTACATACATGTAACGGTACTGTACGTCACTGAAAATGTGTTACGAAAAAATATTCCGATATAAGGATGTATGCTGAAAAATTGCCAAGTTACAAATTTTCCTGCTAATATATGTAGGAAAAAGGATATTGGCTGATATGAATAATTTATCCTGTGCTTAATTAACTCCTGTGCAAGGTTTTTACAAGTTTTGCTCTTTAAAAATAAACCAAGTAATTGATAATACTTACTTAGTGCTTACTTCGAATCATTACAAGTTTTGTAAATAGTATACTGATAGTTCTTGAATAATTTATGGTATGGGGTAATTTCACTATGTGATGTGCAGTACTTACGATTTTTTTTTATTTAGCTAATAGGCCCCATTTTTGGGCAAAAACTTCCCCTTTACATCTCTTAACTACTTCTATCGCTCGGCAATTGTTTGTTGTCATTTATTAATCTCGTTGTATAACTATTGAATTTTAAGACTTGGCTGTATGCACTGCACTGCACACCAACGTATTACTAATTCAATTTAATTCAGCCGTTTCAACCTGTTCATGTTTGTTTGACCGAGTTGAGAGCTTGGCCCTCCCACCGCCCACGCGGCCGCGGCGAAAGTCAATGCAGTAATGAGAAGTGCTTTATTATGTTTTTTTTTAATATACTGTGGTAGAACAAATAAAGACGCCAGATGAGAAGCGATATTGAAATTACCTGTTGTTGTTGTATACAGCTTATACTACATAACTCCATAGATATTGTGCCCATAGTCGGGTAGTTGCTTTGAAGTTGCATTTGCAGGTAAATGTACTACACAAATCGGTATTGCCAAATGAATTTTATTTTTAAATAAATTCATAAATTAAATTAAGTTATAACGCATATGTACAGTCAGCTGCTGATAATAAAATAGATAAATCTGACCCCCTTGAGATAGGATTCGGAGAGATAGGTTAAGGTTTCTTTGCAGCTGACTGTATAAACACACAGATTGAGCTAGCCCCTAAGTAAGTTCGAGACTAGTGTTATGGGATACTTTTTTTTTCTTTTTTTTTTTGTCGAGGTGAAAATGCCGATTCGCATTGCCACCCCGCCGTGGGTACAACTTTTGCGAGGATTATGGAATACTAACTCAACTAAGAGTCTCAACTAAGATAAAAAAAAAATGCTTTGATTCAAATAATTTTTGTTTTATTTGCATAAATATTTTTTGAATTGTAAACTTCAATTTATTTTTGTCTTTCTTTTTAACACTCATTCTTTATTTTTTTATTTGATGTGATGTATAAAGTCCCCAGGAACAATTCGCTACATCGATGCAAATCGATTTTGAATAGTTTCGATTTCGCAAGATCAATTGTTTAAAATAGACGGTGTCATGTACTGCAGTTTACATGACAATGACAAATATATAAAAGTTATATCGCATGACTTGTGTAAGTATATTTACTAGTCATTTTAAGCCAAAATGACAATAAACTTGCAATTAGCAAATTATAAAGTAAAGTAAAAAACGCGAAAACGTTTCCTCCAATAACAAAATGCCTATACAAAATTTTACAAAAAGTTCATAAATATACAGTTACAAATTATCTATTTTCAAAAGGAACGCTACAATTACCATAATTATTGACGATTTGCTATAAAACCTCCTATTCATCATTTCGTAACTGTACAAACGGATGCTCTTCATAACTTCCATAAACAGAAATTAAGGCAATTAAACCGCTAAGCTATTTGAATCTTTAAATTTATTTCGGATTTTTGTTACTTGTATTACAGTTTAAAGATTAGATTACGTTACTCAAATTATATTGATAACTAGCGCCGACTTCGTCCGCGCGTAAATTACTATTGTTTATATCTCACTTTCTAAGCGGCGTATCAAGATGAAACCTACGCCAGATTTTAAGTTAGACCTTTAACAATACAACAGTGAAAACCGCATCAAATTTGGTCCAGTAGTTTATGCGTGATGCGTGTACATACAGACAGAAAGACAGACAGACAAAAATTCTACAAAAAAATGGTTTTAGCTCCTATTGGCCCCATGAAGAATCCTCATAGTTTTTTTTTCTTAAAAATCTTCTTTGTACAGGCACAGACCAGTTACAGTTTTATTATATGTATTGATTTTGCAACATTTAATAAAGTACCCGACTGTCGTAGGAGGAGTATATTTTATGAGATTATTGCACACGTAATCAACTTACGTTAAATATTAACTAACATTTTCTAAGTACTTTCTTCTACCTACACCTTATAGCATGAAGATATGAAAGTAGGTACGTACGTTTGTAACTAAGATGAGTATTTGTCATCTTGAGGTCTCTAATTCAATGTGTTTTATAGAAGTGAGTTTTTAATTAGAAAGCTTGGAAAAATACCAACAGTCTAACACACATTCGGTCATCGTGTGTCAGGCACGTGAACCCGGATTCAAATCCTACCTGTGTCACGTGAGTTTGTATACCAATCTGACTCATGTATAGTAGTTTTCTAATAGACCACCACCTGCGCTTCCGGTGAAGGTAAACATCGTGAGGAAACCTGCACATTGGCTGACTGTTTAGTTTACTAGTGTGTATACGGCTACTGCCATTAGATAGCGGTAGTTGTAAAAGTCATGTCAGATGCCTTTAGGCGACTTGTATAAAATCTGACACCAGTGTTAGTTATAACACACTCGATAAGAGAGAGGCAGGTGAAACTAAATAAAAGTTATTATTGAAGTAATAAAATACATAATTTGGCCAAGAGTATCTAGTAATAACTTTAAAGATTAACGTCCGAAGGCAAAACTTTTCAATTTCAACTTTTTCAGTAATAAAGCATTCATTCATTCATTCCGCCAAGTCAGGCATAAAATATGTTTTGTTGAAAGCCTATCCTATGGTGCAATAAAGTGTTGATCTATCTATCTATCTATCTATCTATCCTTATTGAACGATCAAATATTTGCGGATAAAATTCTCACAGTAGAACACTACATTTATTCACCTTTTACGAAGCCATTACGTCTTGATAGGCTGTTTCCCTGACGCAATCCACTTCCAAATTGTGAGTCACACTACCGGTCCGGTCGCCCACGCCTGCCATCACTTGCAAAGTTGCAGGGTGCTGGGCGCTCAAATTGTATCGTGGATTTTACGCATATGGTATTCAAAATCATTGGCGGGCAATGGTGTCATTCATATTATCTATTGCTATAACCTCTACATGGCAAGGAAATTTTCTAGGCAATATTGTACCTTTTAATTTGATACTGAAGTTTCACAAACACTAGTCCTTTTTTTAGCAAAGAGAACAAAGGAAAGGCTCCCCTTTTTCCATCCCCAAGTCTTTAGCAAGTTGCTGCAAAGTTGCAGTGTGCTAAGGGCGGTCAAATTGTATCGTGGATTTTACGCACCTTTGAATTCTTATGGTATTCAAAATAGCGTCATCTATATCTATACATATAATAAAACAGTAAAAATATTTTGTCTGTACATTTAGTATTTTTGACTGAAATGGATAGAGGGAGACCTAAAAAGAACAATAGAAAGCAAAAAAAATTTTTTGGAATTTCTTGTCTGTCTGTCTGTCTGTCTTTCTGTCTGTCTGTCTGTCTGTCTGTATGTATGTACGCGTTTCACGCAAAAACTACTGGACGGATTTGAATGAAACTTTTTTTGTTGTATAGCTATTAAGCCTGGGCAACATATAGGCTATAATTCATTTTGAAAACTGGAACACCTGATGAAGAACCATAACGGAACAGCTAAACTATAAGTAATATGGAAATGGTGCCTTAACAAAAATCGTTCAACCTGATGAGCATTTTCTGCCGACGTATAAAAATTGAAGATCTGGAACATCTGATGAAAAGCTCCAAGAGACCAGCTACACTATAACATATATGGAAATGGCGCCTTAGCAAAAATCGTTCAACCTGATGAGCATTTTCTGCTGACGTATAAAAATTGAAGATCTGGAACATCTGATGAAAAGCTCCAAGAGAGATTTTTCATCTAAGCGAAACTCACGCGGGCGAAGCCGCGGGCGACAGCTAGTTTATAATAATGCTATTATCTTCCCTTACATAGCAAGGTAAATTTATAGGCAACTAGCTTTTTCCCGCGGCTTCGCCTGCGTGAATTTTCCACGGGAACAGTGCTTTTTCCCGGTATAAAAGGTACCTTATGTCCTTCTCAATACTTCTAACTATGTGTATGCGAAATTTCACCAAGATTGGTTTGTAGATAAAGCGTGAAGAGGTAACAAACAAGTAAATAAACAAACAAACATACTTACTTTCGCATTTACGTATTAGATAGACTTAGGATTATATCCCTTTTAGTTTGATACTGAAGTTTCACAAACCCAAGTTCTTTTTTTTAGCAAAATGGACAAAGGAAACCCCCTCTTTTTCTCATCGATAAGTCCTTAGCAAGTTGCTGCTGCTGCATAACATACACATTACACACACACATAGCCAGGTTTAAGCATGAGTAACTTTTGTTTTATTAATTTTTGCAAAGTTACGAACTGTTTTGTATAGAGTTTCGGAAAAACTTCTGCTGAAAAGCGAGCTAATTGGTAGATACAAAAAACTTAGTTATATTACAAATACAGTCGACAGGTTCTTGACATGATAAAAAACCATACTAACCTATCTATATTTAGAACTATGATTATTCGTTCCGTAAACTAGTGCAAGAACAGTTTAAATGACCTGATAAGCTTCATTACTTATTCATGAGGAATAAAAGCATTTGGACCACCACGGAGATATCCTTAAGTCGCAATATTGAATAGCTCATATAAAACACATTAAGAAACAGTTTACTTGGATGATTAACAAACTGGTCGATTACAAGATCATTAAAATAATTATCAAATTGTGTAACTCACGGAATTTATATTTGGGAGTATAGCTGATAATATTAATATGCATTGGCAGGATTATCTTCCTTTGCATACTTTAGTTGCATAATTTTCTATATATCCAGACGCTTACGGAATACCAGTAAATCTGACTTGAATGAGACAACTAATTATCCAAAGAGTTGTGACTTGACCGCATCCAAATATAGAGTGGTCAATTTAGGCCCTGCCTACATGAACGTCGGTGCCATTAAAATACAATCATGTTTCCTGAAAGCAACCGACTTGGCAGGGGCACTGCCGAGCTTGATAAGCGCGTATTTATTATGTTTTTAAATTGGAATGAATAAAGACATTTGAATATAATTTCAGACTTGCAAAAGAAAGCGCGATAGGGTCCGAACATGCGTTATTACGTTATTGTAGGAACTTATAAATATTGGATTATGGGTTTCCTGTAATAGTCGTACAAATAAATCGTATAATTAGCTAAATTTTTACATTCTTATGTAAATTATGTTTTCTTAAATTTTTAATGGCAGCTATTGTACTAACTTACTATTCGAGGATGTTCATTGTCATTATCTAAATAAAAGAAGGTTTACAGACTTGATTATACTTCGCACGTTTCATTCTTCGATATAATTTTAAACACAGGTAGTACTCTTATTGTGTAGGACGATCACACTTTTCATAGGATGTAGGGGGTAGTTAGAAAACAAACGACCCATCATCCGATATAACCCAGACTGTTAGTCATCAACGCTCATTCTTTTATTGTGTGCGGGACGATACGCACGTCATTATATTTCCTATGGAATTCGTTTACGATTGATTTTTTTTTGATAATATTTTTTTTAGTTTATTTAAACATAAGTATTTTTAAATCAAATTTAGTGATAGTGAAATACGCGAAGCAGTTTCAACGAAGCTATCACGCCGAAGCTATCACGGCGAATGCTGTTCCTGCGATGCTGTTTCTGTGATGCCGTTCCTGCGATGCTGTTCCTGCGATGCTGTTCCTGCGATGCAGTTCATGCGATGCTGCTCCTGAGATGATGCTACTGGGGGATATCACGAAGGCATAGCAAATGCGCTAGCCCGGAGGGTATCACGAAGGAAAATAACACGATGCATAAAAACTGCAGTCTCACAGCTATCCTGGGGGATATCACGAAGGCAAAGCAAATGCGCTAGCCTGGAGGGTATCACGAAGGAAAATTGCATGATGCATAAAATTTGTAGCCTCGAAGCTATCCTGGGGGATATCACGAAGGCATAGCAAATGCGCTGGCCCGGAGGGTATCACGAAGGAAAATAGCATTAGGCGTCAAAATAAGCCGGGAGGTTAACTGCGGGTTAACACGAAGGTCAAAATCAAAACGGTTCGTATTGTTACGACTATTGCACATCATGTCACAAGCATGGAAGTACAAGTCACAGGATATGCAGTAAGTAAATCTTGGCCTAAATGGAGTGTCATGGGAGCGTCGTGCCATGGGCGGAGCAGCCGGGTATCTACTAATATTCCCTTATCGGATAGCAGATCTGTGCAATTTTGTGTCACAGTTTACGAACCGTTCGTTCCTTGCATTTGAAGAATGCGGGCAAACTACCCACAATGGGACTAATATTTAATGCATCTATTCTATCAATAGTTACTGATGCAATGCCGCCAATAAGTATACTTGAGTTATATCTAATCCTTTTTTCTTGGAAATTAGTACCTAACAAACCGCATTTTGCGGCTTAAGTTTTTAAAAACGAAAACTAAATCCTGTATGCAAGACTACATTCTTCTTCTTCTCCCTTACTTCTCCTACTCATGTAACGGGTAATGGCTCGTTTATGTGTGGGGTCGCCACATTATGGTAAATGAAAGGATACAATATTATTTTTGCGCTACCTCGAGAAGGGGGGGTGCATGTTGTGAAGATCACTGAAGATGGTGTCGGTCGCCGGTTCCAGTAAGGTCTCTCCAGTCCATATGGGGTTATCTATGGCCTTTTGGAATAAAGCAAATACATTGCATAATTAGCTAACAAGTACATTATGCTTTTATAGCAAATACAAAGTATTACAGTTGGTAACTGTAATCCAATGTAAAATACGAAAGAGAATTACTCACTATTTTTCAAAATATGTTATTATCTCTTTTCATCGATATAATGATAATAATCGATTACCTCCAAATACAATATTTCGTTTTCTAAATAGAAGAAAATAAATGTATGTTTCGAAAATTAAATAGAACTTACCAAATGAGTTAAGTTATTATCACTTACTTCAGATATGCCAACTAAGTTTACTTGCCGGCCCATTTCCACTGACGCAGTTTTTCTAATTCAATGCAAGAAGTGAAGCGGAGAGGAGTTTAGCGGTGCATAATTTAACCAATCACAACGTATATCAGGATCGGTTGCCTGACTGCTTGGCGGAACCGAATATGATGAGACAAATGTTTTTATACAAAACATCCAAGGTTAAGTCTAAGTGATATTTAGTAAATTGACTTGTTTTACTCACAAAGGTCAGCAAACTGTTATTTTGAAGACAGTTGCAATCCTCCAAATGTTAGATTCAACTGCAGCTTGAAGTAATGTATAGCATTTATTCTAAAATAACGTACCTATAAGTACACGTTATTATTTGAAGATCTTGCTCCTGATTTATTTATTTTTTACTGTTTTATTCTTGTTTTTGGCGTGTCTATGCCGGTTTATTATATGTATTGATTAAACAATTGGATTGGATTGAAAATTGCAAACAATTGGGTCTGCACTATACCTTCCTATTATTATTTGAAAATAACTCGATTAATTAAAACATAAATATCCAGCACCTTATATTTCGCTTAAATTTATATTATTTAGTCACGCATCTTTGCAGACACTGCGATATTGGGATGATAAACCTGAACTATCTAATGGATTATAGACAATTTCACATGTCTATTTTAAGCCTGTCGAAGTAATGCTTTAACGTCAGCTGTTCAAATCAAAAATGTTTTGCTCACGATTCTGTGAATTGGGTAATGTGTATAATTATATACACCTTGTTAGGTAAACACTATATAGTTACCTAGGTTTAATCAATTAAAATATATAGTTATTAACTGTAATGAAAACAAAGAAAAGCAATGAATCTCATTGAATGAAATGGCAAGAGAAGACTAGTTGATTTATTTTTATATAAAAAATAATAATAATAATGCTTCCTTCGTTTGGCTACACAGCCCGCTTTAGTTGCTTATTATATACTCTATTTATAGAAGAAAACGTAAAACTACATAAAAATAATAAAAATTATGGTAATTCTTTTGGGTTTTACCATAGCCAACATTAGTGATTGATGCATTTACATCACATACCGCAAATTTATAAACTGATGGAATCTGTTTAATTGCACTTTTGTTTTGCCAAATAAGACGACTCTTGAATCTTACTAAATTCTCCTTGTGATAAAACTAAAAATGTTAAACTTTGCATAACCTTCTCGTAGAGATCGATAACTCAAGCAAGTTGTTTTAAGAACAATAATTCTTATAGGAGAAAAATCATAAAGTAAAGTGGCTTTGTGTCTTTTACATTATTAATTAATTAATACATTTATTTTAGCAGATATACGCAGGACTGTACTTTAAATATCTTATAATTAAACCTTTTAGTTTTCTTGAGCACTCATGGCTGTGGAAACTGGAAGATATTTTACAATATCAGTTACGTTGTTTAAGATAAATTACAAAAATGGATATTATAAACCCAAGTTTTCGTTCAATTCATTCATATTTTATTTACTCGAGTAAATGTATAAAACGAAATAAGTCGATTCTTAAATTCAAAATCCGATCAAAAATATATCTTATATTATACATACACATCATCACGCCTGTACCTATAGATAGGGTCAGGCAGATAAACTTTCGTATAGAAACCGATCTACGAATCCACGTTGTAGCTATATCTAATTAAAACCCGCTAGCCCTTGGTTCATGATGTACTTGTGATGTACGTGTATTTTGTTTGTTCATACTGTTGATATAAGTATATCATTAAAATAAAATGATGATAATCAGCTATATTAAAGAACTTTTGTATAATATTAATCGCAAAAATGTTTTTGAATTGACTTGAATACATTCAAATGACAAAACCAAAAAATTAGAAATGAACCTACCGCTTGATTAATTAGGTAATTCCATGACTAAGGTCTTTGGAAGGTATCCTTAAAGTATTTCCTTTGTTTACATGTACCTACGTGTAAACATGACAACCTTAGTGTTATTTCTGTGGTCCTACAAAAAAAAAAAATTCTTGGTTCCAAAAATTTTTACTCCAACATTAGTCACTATGTTTTCTAAGAACTAATAATAATATCGTAATAAATAAGAAGAAATAATATCGTAATAAATAAAATATACTTTTACTTAAATGTAACGCTATGATCTGCTGCATAACTCAACAGCCGATTGTTAAAAAATTTAATTCGTTCTTGTCTCACCTTTGTAAGGAAATTAATTTAAAGACATCGTTTATTGACATGCATTAGACATTCATTCACTATCTAGGCAACTAGAATTTTTTGATAACCATTTCAAGTCACCATGTTTTAATCGTACGGCTGTTGTTGTTATATACTATTGACGCCTGTTCTCACAGGTGGAATTTTTCTAATAAAGAAATTAAAAAGGTAATACATTTTATCGTCAGTTTAAGTTAAAAGTCTGGTGTAACGTAGAGATTTACCAGCAAGTAGTTTTATCAATCGATGAACGAATTGATAAAATTTAGGTAAATCAGCAGCAAATTATTGCCTTGTCAATCGTCATCTCATTGTTCACGCACGACAAGATTTTAAAACCTACAGGCTCGCGTCAATGTATTTTTACTTTGCTACCAGTATTTAATATACTAGCTCAATAACTACGTTAATGACATAAGATATGTTTGCTATTTATATAATAGTTCTCAAAAAATATACTCAAATATAATTCAGTTAAATACCTACGTATTTTATTAACAGAGGACTTTGTTATATTGAATTAAAATTCAAGGAAAAATTCTGAAAAATCTTTGCTATAAAATCTTTTACTTTATAACATAAATTAATCATGTATACATACATGGATTCATTTATTTAACTTGGGTACAAAATTTTCATCTCTAAACATCTACCTGTGTTTAAAATTATATCGAAGAATGAAACGTGCGAAGTATAATTGATGATTAAACGAACTTACCTGAAGTGAAGTTCTATCACAATTATACGAGTACGTTTCATTCGAAGATATAATAAATTCCCTCCCTTCCCGGATCCCTTTGGAAAATTTTGTAGCTAGGTGCCCTAGGTATCTCTAAAGAATGAGCGTTGATGACTAACAGTCTGGGTTATATCGGATGATGGGTCGTTTGTTTTCTAACTACCCCCTACATCCTATGAAAAGTGTGATCGTCCTACACAATAAGAGTACTACCTGTGTTTAAAATTATATCTTCGAATGAAACGTACTCGTATAATTGTGATAGAACTTCACTTCAGGTAAGTTCGTTTAATCATCAATTAGTTCACCAAAGCTTAAATCACTTGCTTACAAACAAACATAAAATAGGAACACGTTGACATCACTTGTTTATTTAGTATTTAGCAAACAATGCCTAAACAAATAATTGGCAGCGCTAATTGCGAAGCCTATTGTTTCATTCTTTCTCACAATCGGCATTGTGCCAGACAATGTTGGGAGCGAAACACTAAATGCTGAAGATAAAGGGATAAACCCCTTTTACGTGCTTCAGTATAAAAAAGATACCGCGAGAGTCTTTACACAAAGTCAGAAGTATTGACTCGTCAAAAATGTGGTCATAAATGCCGGGCGCCCGAGCGCGGTGGACGCGCGTTGCGTGTGTAGCGAATTTTAAATAGTTAAATACGTTTTGTGAGCTACATTTCTGAGTGCTCGGTGATTTGTGCCCAAGGCTTTGCTGTGATGCAACTCATGCGCAAGGAAAAGATCACATCTGAAGCCTTATCGGTTTGGTACCGGGAACTAAATTGCAAAGTGTGTAGTTAGTGCCCAGCGGGATTCTGTGTTATTTGTGTTCTTTTGTGAAGTGTTGGCTGTTGGAAAGTTACAGGAGATATAAACTAGGTATTGTTTTTTTTTGTCTTAGAATTCTTGTCGCAATGTATAAATTACTGATATTTTTTATTATGAAAGACATTTTGTAATGGAGAGCTATCTCCATTAAAAAACAACTAAAACGATAAGATACGAAAGAAACTAAACGAAATTTATCGAAACTGTGGTGTACACCACACAACAGTACAAAAACACTTTGAACACTAGAAAAACAGTTATTTTCCCTACTATCATTGACCTAAGTGGGCCTACCAAATTAACACACACACGTTTTTGTTGCAGACGGCCGACTGACACGGATCATCTAAGTAATGCGAATACGCCGGGCCTGTAATCGCTGCGTGAGTATTTTTTTTTATTTTTTTTTACTTCTTGATAAGAGGCTTTGACGCTTAGCGATTCGGTGCGCGTAGTTAGTAAGTGTGTGTTTTACGAGGCTGCCCATGGTCTCTATTCTGTTAACCTTAAGTCACAATAGTGTCTCAATGGTGTTTTAATAGTAGAACAGTAGTGTTTTTATTTTACATATTTTTTGTTTCGCACACACGTGTTTTGACAAGCTGTCAAAATCATTACAATTGAAAAACCAATTACGAGTTTGCAATGACATAATAGACAGGAATGGCGAACCAGAGGGGAGGCCTTTGCCCAGCAGTGGGACAATAAAGGCTAAAAAATAGACATCCTGGTGTGCTATTTTTTGAAATGTATAGCTACAGAAAACCGTTGGGATATGACTAGTGATTTTGATTCGACATAACTCGTTGAACATTTAAATCTTTTTCGCACCTGTTTTTGGTGAGCCATATTTTTTTTTAAATAGCACTCGTGTGCCGTTTATTTACCTGACTGGAAAGTGATATGGGTTATTTATCGGTAATGTTGAACTTGGACAGTTTAAAAAACTTTTCTTATAATATACTCACACCAGGCTGGTTACAACACTATACTCTATTTGTGTACAAACTTCATCGTTTTGGCGCGATTGAGAACGACATCCATAATTTCGCATTTATAATATCAGTTGGATAATCTTCAGAGAGTACAAAATAATTTTGTTACTCAAACTCAATGTCGAGTAAAAAATAAAATTGCAATTCTGACACGTTAATAGATCAAATTGACACCTTCGTAAATTCAATACTTGTACTTGTTCTAATTTATAAATTTTATTGGACTGGTCTCGCCTGCTATAAAAGTTGACATCCAACGATTACTCTATTTCCCATTTAAGGATTTATTATCTTCGCTGGTTACTTCATTTTCTAGATTAGGATTTAAACAGAATTCAGGTTGAATCTTCGAGTTTGTCCGTATGTCCACGGCTCAATTAGGGTTTCGCACCTACGCATAAATTGATACTCATCTGTAAAATTTAATTAGAATTTAATAATTTTATTTACAACTTATTGGAATTAATTCTAATTAAAACCTAATTGGTTTTAAGAGATAGTAACGGTTATGTGACGATATAATTCTGTTTGTGTTTCTAATACCGATTTATTATTAATTTATTAGATTTTAACAATTAAGTAATTTAAATAAAATAACAAAATTTTCTGATTGATATCTCTTAATAAATAAGAGACATAAAATTTTTATTTCATAGGTAACTTATATTTATTTGTCAAATGAAACATACTATTATATTTGTATATGTACTAATAATATCGTAAACGTGAAAAAGGGTAAGAATGGACGCGGATTTCGGTGAGTACACGGATATAATTAAATAACAAATAGGTAACTTTTTATATAGGGTTTTTTATCCCGAAATTCTCACATTAGTCGAGTCGAGGACGCAGTAAAAATTGCATTTAAATGAAAAATCTTTTCTAATTCCTATTTCATTCTCAATTTTGCACTTAGAAATTATCAAAGTTAAGATCTACCGGAGACGATTGGGTGCAAGATCTCAATTAGATGGCCGGTTTCAAAATAAATACTAACGATGTGTCTCCTAGGTTTCATTGGCTAGATCCTAGATAACCATCTGCGAGACCAGCGTTCAAATTGATATATCCTGACAAATGAATCGGGAACCAGACTGTCTTTTCGAAAATAGTAGCTGCTAATTGAATTCAATTTTGTAGGAAATTGAGCGTAAAATTAAATATATTAATAGGTACATTTTATTGTTCAATTTATGAAATGAAATGTTAGGAAAAGAGAAAATATATGATGAACGTGGCCATTTTTAGCGGGACATTTTTGCTCTTCCTGAGGACAGCGGGACAATAGTCTGAAAGCGGAACAAATGGTCACTATGGTCTGTTCAAGTTATATTTGATGAGTATTGAATGATTCCCTTGAAATCTGAAAAAAAAAACGCTTTAATAAATAACACTTCCTTTTACATTTCAAAGATGATGTTTAAGTAAACGAATAAATGATTGAATGATTCGATAATCGTACAAATTATATTTTACACTTAATAGCAGTGATTTGAATAATTTTTATAACTGTATTTTCGATCACTGATATTGCAAATAAAATTTTAAATTCTTAAGCGTTTTCTCATATCGATGATTGGCAATGAAATTATAGTCCTTTGAAAAGACATCAACGCGCGGTCTTCAATCTACCAAGTCTAAAAGGAAACGTAATAAACATTAAACTTGATGTTCAGTGGTTTAATGGATAGGATGGCTTCATAGGACCACTATTTAAGTATTTAAAAAATACTAAATAGTAGAAATAAATTTGTTAATTACTATTTTCATATGTCGAAAAATCAAATTTAACTTAAAATTAACAATTGTAGAGATAAATTCTTCACTTCACTCTTTTAAAGAAGCAAGCCTTGCAAAAAAATAACAAATATTTATTTGCAATAACATTTTTATTCTTACATTTATAATGCTTACATAAAAGAAGGATAAGGTGATTTTACTTAATTTCGATTAATGATAGTACCACTTTTGACGACCTCCGTGGCCCAACGGTCATCACGCCGGACTGCTACACCGGAGGTCCCGGGTTCGATCCCCGGTCGGGTCATGATGGAAAATGATCTTTTTCAGATTGACCCGGGTCTTGGATGTTTATCTATATATGTATTTGTTATAAAATATAGTATCGTTGAGTTAGTATCCCATAACACAAGTCTCGAACTTACTTTGGGGCTAACTCTATCTGTCTGATTTGTCCGTATATATTTATATTTATTTTATTAACTTCTCGCGCTAAGCCTCAAACTAAAATACCAATTCTAACTATCTTTTAGAAATGTATCTTGCAATATTGCGTTCCAAATGGTATGTCTGAGTGTCATTCCTGCTTGTTAGTTTGACTATCGTAATGACTGATCGTGCAAACTAAATGTTAAGCTGCCCGGGTTCTATAAATTAATGTTCGTTATCGTGTTTAATACTCTTATGTGCAGTTGTGCAATATGTACCTGACATTAACACTGCTTGAATAAATTGACAAATATTTTGGGTTGAATGCTCAAATGCTGGCACCAAGGCTTTTAGTAGTATGTACAGTTGGGAGCAGATTAACCTGTCCCCCCTGAGATAGGATTTAGTGAGGAAGTACATTCAGGAGCAGATAAAACTGACCCGTTTTATCTGCCCCTGAATGTACGTGTATTTTTAAAGTATATATAATGTATACCGACGAAATGTGTGGAAAGGTGTCTGTAAGAAGACTCAGTCGAGTAGAGATTGTTTAATTTTTTTTTGTCTACATAATTTCTGGTCTAAATAAACATTCCCTGTCAATCGTCATAAAAAACTTGTACCAAAAATTTAATTTTTTAAATTCATTCTTTGTTAATGAGGGATTTTCCGAGACCCAAATAAAAAAAAATTGTTCCAAATGAATTCATAGGTGGCGCTTAGTAAAAGCAAAAATACACGGTATTGGCATTAAAAAAAATAAAACCTATTAAAAAAACATCTAAAAAGATAATATTGTGATTTGTGCAACCGTCAAACTGTTATGTGATTTTTTTTCTGCCTCTGGCTGACAATAAAAAGCGCACAATATAGGTACAGCCATTATTACGACTCGGCTTTCAATAAAACGCCATCTGTTGAGACTTTTTTATTTATACTGTTTTTTTTTCTTAATTTAGCTGTCAGAAAAATCGCTCATTCCTATATTAGAAAACCCTAAGTGACAGCAGATGAAAATAAGTTATTGATATGTCAATTTCAAATGAATTCTTTAAAAAAAACGACTTACGTCATCCATTGTAATCACGTGCAATAACAATCGATACTTTTTCCAGTGCGATCGGAATGATCGAATAATGAAATCGATTCTGCAGACGTACGCCCACGGCGTTGCTTGTACTTTATTTATCATGTCGAACCGTTTGTAATTAAGACAGTTACGTTTCTAATTTATTCCTGTTTGTTTTATATTAATGCAGATATCGCTTGATATTTGATATTTAGCAACACGCAATTCAGTGCTGAAATAAATTGTAATATTGACGTTAATGTCGTTTAAGTTAATTAATTTACGGCTTTTACATGACTGACCAAAAAAAGAGTGTTATGTATAGTCCTGAACCGCTTAACAGATTTTGATGTAACAGGTATTTTTAGATTACTTGCATTCCTCCGAGTGACATAGGCTATGTGAGTAATATGTAAAAAACGACTGACAACAGTCGTTTTTTTTTATTTTTAATAATTAGCTTGTTTTGCAATTCATTTACTCTTGTGGAAGTCAGGATTTTGTAAGAAGAATCATCTTTTTTCGATTGTCTAGTGGACTGTTGTGGTCAGATTTTAAATCTACCTGTATGTCATGTCTGTGAGCTTAATGACTTTCGTCTGCCGATATCTATGCTTTCACCATCATCTTTCTTACCTTTTCTCATATTTTTATGTGTGTGATGGATTTATTTACTTTATTACATATGTGACACCAAATTGCATTTAATATCTTATGTAGTTTTTCCATATGAGTAGCAAATATCTTGAAATATACCTCAACTCCGTTTTTTTTTTTATTGTCCTATTATGTAAACCATCTTCACAGTACTTTTTGTTGAATTTTGTTGAAAATAAATCAAATATTAACTAAAACCTAAACATTCTAAAGTCAAACATTTATTAACCACGAAAGTAATTTCCTAAAAAGTCTATTTTAATTTATTTTGTTGTAAAATCATAAAAAGACATGGTAAGATTGTTTACATAATAGGACAATTATGAAAAAACGGACTTTAAGTATCTGTCCATTCGCAAAACCTTGTGTGTTTGATTTCTCAAATTTTGACCATTCTTTGGATATCATATGTACTAGGCAAGCAAGGGCTTGAACAGATAAATAAATAGGCACTAGAAATTTAAAATATGTAACTACTAAGTGATTTTATAGGTCGTCGTGACTAACATTCCCTAAGTCGGGTGACGTCACAAATAATTACGTGATTACACCATTTAACAAAATACCGTGGGATATTTAATTCAAACGATTATGTCACGTTCTAAGGCGGATATCTGAGATTATTTTATAGTATTTAAAGGTGTTACAATAAACTTGAGTTTATTTTAATTGATGTTTTTGCGTATGTTCTACGGATAGGCAAAGATAAAATATATTTGGATATATCATGGCAAAGACAGACAATGCCAAATGTTTACGAAGTATTTGCGGAAAAATGACACAGCCAAATTACGTTAGACAATTTTTTCTGCAGGAAATTTGCTACCAAAATGATTTCGAAACAACTGTAGGTGTAGTGTAGATATCAATTGCCATTATGACAATTATAT